>SKCR01019257.1:0-88319 GCA_019454045.1 Zanthoxylum bungeanum
GTGACACCGCCTATATGGCTGGTCTTTAGGTGACGGATAATTACCGCCTATATGGCTGATTTATGGATAAATAATAATACCGCCTTATGGCTGGTTCAACTTAATTGGATAATACTGGAAATTCCATATTATAATAATTTGAGATTTCTAAGGTGAATCCTCTAACCCCGCATTTTATTTTTATTCTAGGGAAATGATGAAACACAATATTAATAGGCTTAATAATTGATTTAATTTTATATTGGGTAATTCTTTAGATTGTTTATTGAGTCTTACGATTAATGCTTCTTGTTGTCTGATCACCAATAAGATTGATGTGGTAAACTTAAAATGAACTAGACATAGGGATTTTAGGTTTCAGTCTTAGATTCAATAGCCCACGATCTTCCTTGAGAATAGATAACCCTTTAATAGATTTTCTTACAGGACAGACATATACCTGTCGGGCGGGGGTAGCCATAATGGGAACTTAATCTAATGAATCCAGGTAATTTGGTTGACATAGACATATGGTTCAATTGGGTTATACTCGGTATTTGCATCTGACCAGCGACAGAGGCTTTTGCATATTTTCGTGTTCCAGGTTAACAAACTGATTTATTACACATATATAAGAAAATCAATTCATCTTTATAATAATATTGTGTTGAGTCACAACCCTAGATCTTTGAGTCTTTTGTTATTTTCCTTAGTATTTTCTTTTGTTTATTTTATTTTAATTAAGGAAAACCACATTCAACCAACCAATCAAACAATCATTCTCTTCTCCCTTTAATTAGATTGTTTGTAAATAAATAGATTCAACAATTAATAACAATAGTAGGAATTAAGTCATCGTGGGATCGATATTTTTATACTACTTGAACGATACGTGCACTTACGTTATACGTGTGTGTTTACGCCGGTCATGAGGCACCCATATGGAAGGGTGTGAGCAGCATAAGATGCAGTGCGGATGCGTATCATCTCTCGCAAAATTACACTGAGGATGTCGATAGATAATCTCTGCTCTATGGCGTAAAGAAAAGCAATTCTGGCAATTGGTTGGGTGTTCACATGCGATTTGGGCCAAAGATTGTGGCAGACAATCCTGTTGAGTAGACGATATGAAGGATCAATGTGGCAACAACGATAGTACCCCCGGAAAATGGATGATATTGGCGCGGTGGCAACATCCATGATGAGCTGATCTGAATGGCCCTCGGTGGGAGGCCACGGGAACTGAGGATAGGGTATCTCAGGGATAGAAAGAATCCTAGACAAAACAGAGGCATCGATGTCCACGTATCGGCCCCGAATGTACACAGAGAAGGAAGTGGCGGAAACTACCTCCATGTTCGAATAAAACTCCTGGACCAGGGAGGCCGACGGGCCAACGAAACCAGATAAAAGAGGCCCCTAACCTCGGTGACCAACAGAGGTACGATCCCAGAATCACGCACTCATCATCTAAAACGTTGCGCTCCAAAAAAAGACTGCACTGTAAGAAATGATCATCAAACAACTTTACAGCAGCGGGACTTCGAAAATGATCTCGAAGTAGTGAGTCGTGAGGATGTTTCTTCGATGCAACAGACTTCTGGCATCTAGAATACACATGAAATGCACAGAATAAGAAGCAACCTAAACAGACCACAAAACCATAAAAGAAACTAAACTGTGAAATGCGAGGGGCGTTCAAAAGAAATTTCTTGGGGCGTTCGAATGCGATGGCGATGGATCGAAAGTAAAATCACCACAAACAGATGCAAATCGCCATAAAAAACACACACAAGCAATAACAACGCATTCAAAAGACACCCAACGCCTTCAATCATTGGATGAAGGCTAAAACCAAATGGACAAAGAAGCCCTAAAACTAGATATCAAAATCACACGAGAAAACCCAAAAAAAAATTGGACTAATCGTTACCTTGAAGAAGAAGAGGCGACCGAAAATCAGTTCAGAATGATCACCCAAACTCGGATCTGACTTTGAAGGGCAGGGATTTGAGAGGGAGAGCAGAGAACACGGAGAAAAGAGGGAAAATAGAAACGTGTGAACGAAATACGCACAAAGGCTATTTAAATATCCTGAATCTATTTGAACGAGTGTCGAACACGTGTCGAACGCTAAGCTAGGCGTTCGAACGAAATAGAAATGTGACACGAATAAAAAGAAGGAAACGTTCAAACTAAGATAAAAACGGTACACTAACGAAAGTAGTTCGAACGAAAAAGAACGTTACAACGAATGAAAAAAACAGACAGACAGTGCACAACAAAGTAAATGAACCAAAAGAGAAAATTGTATGCATAAGCTTGACGCACACAAATGCACACACTGACGAAAAATAGAAAATTTGTGACTGAAATAGCATTTAAGCAGGTACAATGATACCTAATCAGTAGCCAGCTGTTTATGACATGAAACAATATGCATCATTTTAAAAATGGCTAAATACAACACTTATGCATATGACATAAACACCAAAGCATATCAAGCACTTGCGTGTAAAATAAAGTGCACAACGAATCAAGGCTTAAGATCTTATTTTATGAGCTGGACACAGCCAAAGAAATCCATCTCTAAACAAACCAAGTCCACAAAATAGGTGTTCAAACCCAACACCACTAGGACCTGAAAATAAGCAACATTTGTTGCATGCTATATTGTTTACCCCATAAATATCATGAGCTCATATTTAACAACTCTTTCGAGTGAATGATTTTTGCCCTTATCTTGTGAATTGGGCCACATGGGCTCTTTTTCACTTGAGTCTCATTTTTTTGTTTAAATATATTTCTTTTTACTTTAGCAAAAGGGGATAGCACAAGGTCAACTAGTCAAAGGTCACACTATTGAGCAAATAAAACATGGAAGAGATTAGATTGCCATTCCAAAAACTCATACATGCGACCAAGCATTGACAATAAAATCGTGTATGTGAATTGCAAGCACAAGATATACCAAGAGTTTTTATCACACACACATATGCATATAGAGCATCAACAAAAATAACAGCATATCATACATGTATAATCATATATCCTACATACCATGATCACATGCACATGCTATTCATGTTCTAACAAGCCATAAAAATATTTTTGGTCTTTTTCAAATTATATATATATATATTTTTTTGATTTTTCAGATTTAACACAAAAAAATAAAGACACATAACAGGCTTACAAAACATCCAATGGTACGTGGAGTTGTATCCTGAGTGCAGATCATACTACCGTCCATTCGGAATCGGCTATGAAATTTATGTCCGGGTTTCCATCCTATATACCAAGGGACATATAACAAAAAAACAAGACACACACACACACCCATATGCTGTAAAAACAAAATAAACGTGCAAAAACATAAAACACACGCACACACACATGCAATGGGAAAATAAAAAAAAGCATTTTTTAAGCAGATTTACACCAAAGTGCACTCTCATCATGTCCATCAGGACACGCAGAAAAAAATGGAAATTCATCTTGCTTCCTCACCCAAACCTTTCTAGGAACCTCATCCACTTGAGAATTCCTAGTCAACAAAGAAAGTTTATCACTAAAAAATTGAGCTTGTTTAGTTAGTGCAAAAACTTAAGAAGCTAAATTTGAAGAGTCAAATCTAGGTGATACACTTTTAGGCCTCTTCTTTTGCTTGTGCAACATGAAGCACTTAGGCCTAATGTGTCACGTCTTGCCACAATGATGGCACACAGGCACAAACCTCGGATGAGATCGAAGGTTTACCCATAACACCTCTAGATTGAGGTTGGGGAACATGACGAGGAACAACAGGAGGAGAAACATGACTACACACAACAGGTTTCTTACCTAAGTCACGTTTAGCTGCTACAGGCATAGCTTTGGAAGAATAAGCCTTATTACAGTTTGGATCAAAAATAATACCTAACATACGGTCCACCTTTTAATTCCACTAGAAAATAAGGACAATTGGGTTCTAGCATCTTCAAGTTTGGTCTCTAATATTTGAACTCTATTAACTAGGCCTCTGTTCCTCTCCTCTAGGTCATCAACCATCAAAAGGCTTTGCTCAAATTTAGCTTGAGCTTCATTATTTTCTAGCTCTACAGCTTTTAGCATTTTATTGACCTCTATATTAGTCTTCTTAATAGCTAAACTCTCATTAAACAGTTCAATATAAGCTACCTGAAGACTTTCCTCATCCACAGACTCATCGAGAGAGATTTCTGAATCAGCATCATTAACAACAATCTCTCTCTCATTAGTCACACTAGCAGTAAAGCAATATAATTGCCTTTAGGAGAATCATCACCTTCAGAATCACTAAGGGATGTTGCCATGGCTTTTTTGCCTTTAGCCCTAAGGTATGTGGGACACTCAGATCTAAAGTGCCCATATCCTTCACATTCATGGCACTGGACACCACGAGATCTACTATCTTTATCCTCTCTAGACTCTCTTAGGCTCATCCTCCCTATCTCTCTACTACTGCTATAGCCATTCTTCTTCAGCTTAAGAAATTTCCTAAACTTCTTAGCAAACATGGCCAAGTCATGATCTGTAAGGGTATCATCATCACTAGATGGATCATGAATAACTTCTTTCACGATCTTCATCGCTATAGTTTTAGTCTTTTGATACCCAGGAAGTTTCTTTTCATAAACTTGCAGTTTTCCTACGAGTTCTTCTAAATCAAGCTTATCGAGGTCATTGCTTTCCTCGATGGCGGTGATCTTGGGTAGGAATTTATCAGGCAGGGATCTAAGGATTTTCCTAACTATCCTATTGGTAGGTATAGTCTCACCTAGGTTAAAACTAGAGTTAACGATATCGTTAATCTCAGCATAGAATTCATCAAAGGTCTCATCATCTTTCATATGGGCGACCTCAAACCTAGTGGCTAAATCCTGGAGTCTATTATTTTTAACAGACAGTGTGCCCTCATGCACAGTCTGCAGGATGTCCCAAGCATCCTTGGCTATCTCACACATAGAGATTCTCCTAAACTCAGCAGAACAAACAGCACCATGTATGGCATTAACAGCCTTGTTGTTCCTATTGCTAGCGTCAAAATCATCCTTCGACCAGGTCATTTATCTTTGGGGGAAGATATCCCATCAACTACAACAATGGGAGGTTTCCACCCGGGTTCAACAGTCATCCAGACCCTCTCATCTAAGGACTTAAGGAACGCTTTCATGCGAACCTTCCAATGCAAATATTATGTTCCATCAAAAAATGGTGGACAATTTAAGGGTTGACTACGCTCCATAGCTAATGGGTCAAGGATCGAGTTCAGGCTCTGATACCAATTGAAAATATGCGATAAGCCTAGGTTCTGACCCTATGCGGAATAAATCACAATTAATTGAGATAAGTCCTAATTAATGTGTCTATGGAAGTCAACAAGCAAACCAAAATATAAATCAATAATATAAATTGCGGAAAATAAAATCAATCACACAAAATCAACAGTTATTTTGGTGACGAAGTGGAAAACTCTTGCGAGTAAAAAATCACTCTGGGTATATCGGTTACCAGCCCAATCCACTATATAGAGAATAACTTACAGCGATGGTCAAGACCTATGGTGGCAACTCCACCGACTCAAGTACCTCAATACTGCAAGAACTCAAGGCAACTCCTCAAGCCCGCGACCCACGGTTTTCTTCAGAACCTCTGAAGTCTCTAAGTAGATTGAATCACCTCTGACGCTGGAACTCTGACTACCAAACTTCCTCCTAAATAACTCTAAAGGATTAGGGAATTTGGGTTAAGTTGTGTTGAAGGTTTAACAAAGATGGAATCACACCATTAATGGAGAAGACAAAAAGATGAAGAAGTCTTCAATGGTGGATTCAAATAGAGTTGAAAGCTTTGTGAGATTTAGGCTCAAGGGATTTGTGTTTCAACGCTGGGCAAGGCGGCTACATGTTATATTTATAGGTATGGTGAAAAGGCTAGGGTTTTCAAAGTGAAAAGGGCCAAAACACGTTCAGATCGCAGTCACGTTCGAACGCATACTAGAACGCTCCACGAACGCGCCCTTTCTGTGAATACTCGTTCGAACGTCACTCGAACGCATTACGACCGTGAGCTCTCTGGAATGACCCTGTTCGAACGCACCAAAAGCGTGATTCGAACGTTTGCTCTCTGGAATGCTCCCGTTCGAACCCAATATAGAACGTGCCACTAACGCCACACGTTCGAACCCTGAAACGAACGCACCACGAACGCATGTCTGATGCACAGCAGCCAGAAACCAGTCCAATTGCACAAAAATCTTCATGATAGATTACAACTCAATTGAACTCGTTTTGTCACGGACACATGCCAATAAAAATGGAACTAACAAGGTATAAGCTGGTACTTGTAATATATTAATCTCCATGTACACATAAACTGATCATGTTTTATTTTCAAGATTCAAATTTTCTTTTTTCTATTATGAATACAAAAAGATAAAAATTTAGTGTTAATCGAGTATTATGCAGTACAATTAGCATTATCATTTTTTTTATATTTACATAAATTTCATAATATTTAAGTGCGTAATTATTCATGCTAAGAGTCGAATCATACACCCATCATAAGTTAGTGGAAGACATATTCATTCATATTCAAGGAATTGCAATGTATTATAAGCACACAACAAAGCCTACTTTATTTTATCCAAAAATCTCTCACGCACTAATACTGACTGCTGACCAAATGACTCTTGATGAAATGAATCACAAACTCATCAATCTTTATTCATATGCTGTAATAACTTATAATTAAGCATTGAGATCAGCAAGAAGCTTCTCCATTCATATCCCCTTCAAGGTGTTGTGATACCTGTAAAAATTAAAAACAGCAAATTATGAATTAGTTCAAATCATAATTTTGCAGTTTCATAGTAGAAGTAAATATCAGTAAAAACATATCAGTTGTTGAAAATATAAATAGAAAATTAACAGAGAGAGAGAGAGAGAGAGAACTTACTTCCACACTTAAAATGGCGAGGGACTTGTCGGCCACAGCTCTGAACGACTCTAATAGCGTAATTAACGTCAATCAAAGCTGCTAATTGCGGTGTAATTACGGGACAAACACATTTAACATTTGTAACCCTTATTCTCTGGCAACAATAAGCGCTTGGAGGCCTTCGTGTTCAGAGACTTGCAAGCATTAACCAGCATCCTCCTCTCTTCTTTGCACTGACCCGCTGTTTGTGCTGCTGCTATTTCAGCATTATTCAACACCATTATAAACACAAACATTAATAGTATCACAAACACCTTACATGCTCTTTGTCTTTCATCACTCTCATTATTTTTCCTCTCCATTTTTCGTCTTTGTTTTGCTTGCAAGTTTATTCATATCCTCATCATAAGGGGATCTATTTATAAGCAGGGGTGGCCATGAGTATGAGGTTCCATATGAGTTATTAAAATAAAATTTCTCTTTTATTTTCTTATAATAATGGGTATTAATTTTTCTTATTCAATTTTTTTGACTGTGTGAACATATTATGTGATTTGTGTCATTTTATCATGTAGGGGCACAGTCCAATGATTTGGATGACGTGAAGTTTCAAAGTCTCAAATTCAAGTCTTGATAATATTCTTATAATAACTTGAGACAACACTTACTTACTCACGCATCTATATGAATGGCATGATGTTTCAAAAAAAAAAAAAGTTGTGTCATTTTCATAAAAACTGTACGTGGCATGATAAGGTCAATGTATGGGTACTAAAAGAAATTGCTTTAGCATTAGTTTCAAACTTTCAATAGAGAATCAACTAAAGATGAAATGGGGTATGGCCGTACTTGTGATTAAGATTGTATTTTTTTTTAAGGCAATATGCTGGTGCAGTTGGTAAGATTTGTCCTTTTTGTTTCGTATATTAGATCATTGCCTTTGAAATTTTGCACCTACCGCGTTACACAGTTAATATATTATTATTATTATTATTATTATTATTATTATTATTATTATTATTATTATTATATATGACTTGGACCCAGTCAATGATAGAAATTTCTTAGAACCATACTCTAAGTTCAACCAGCTATTTGTTAAATTTTTGGCCTATGGCCCTTTTGCGATTTTAAATAAATTAAAGTTTACTGACCATTTTTTTGTTGTTTAGTATAATCCAATTATAAAAATGATAGAAGTATTATTGTAATATCTCATTTTATTATTCCATTATCATTTTTTTTTCTCTTTAAACCTAACTAATCCTCACCACCTTATTATCACATCTAAATAAAACAATCATCACTCACATCTTACCCTATACAAACCCACAACCACTTTCATTAATAATCAACACACTTACCTTTTATTTTGATTTGATATGATCCAAGAGTGAAAGTGATGTGAAGTGCAGAGTGTTGAGCTATTAACAGAAGGAAATTTGAGAGCATTTTCAGGGAATATTTTGAGAGAAAAACAAAATCAGTAGAGAGAGAAAGTGTGTCCAAAGAGAGAATGTCTCGTCGACATCGTCCAATCTCTGTTTCATGTGAGTAACTAAATCTGAAGAATCATCTCGATGAGACGAATCCAACAACATCGGTCTGTCGCCAAGACTCCACCGGACGCGCCACCTCGTCTCCTCCACGTGCCCATGCGTCGTCACGCATGTAACTCACCTCCCGGACCAGAATCTTCCCCTTGTCGAGATACGTAGTGTGAAAAATTCATTTGCTCAAATCTGACCTTCGGTTGTTGAGAATGAGCCAAAAAAATATAGTTATCGTCGTTGTTCATTCATCGGTAACCACTGTGCATCAGTCATCACTACCACCATCTTGTAACGTATACTGACCATTGGTTCATTCGTTGTGAAGTTGGGGGTCGTTGGAGCTTGGTACGTGATAGTTACCGTTTTGGGGGTGTAAACGTAAGATTTTGAAAGTTTTGGACTTAAATGCATATTGACATGATTAGGAGTGTAATTTTGTTAATTCTGACTTTTATAGGTTAATAAGTAATATTTGAGAGAGTTAGGACTATACGGACATAGTAAAAAAGTTTTGGGGTTAAATTGGAAATTTAGAAAGTTTGGGGGTAAAATCATAATTTTAGCAAAATTAAGAGGTCTGATCATAATTTTATATTTTTCAGATCTTAGCGATGATATAGACGTATAGAGGACTATTGCGGATTAAGGTAAGTACAACGCATGATGATTCCCGTAACATAATTATTTGTTGATTGATGGTTGTCGTGAAAGTTTTTATATACACCACATATATATATTATATATAGTATATTTATATTTATATTTATATATATATTTATCGAGTTATTGAAGGCATGCAAAATATAAATTCGTGATTGTTGAGATAAGATTGATGGATTGAATATGAGATTTGATTGTATTGAATGATATGTTGTCAGGTTTTGTATAATAGTGGTCGGAGATTAGATGAGCCGAGATGAGATGAATTGAGCTGAGATAAAATGAGATTAGATGAGATGAGAGAGCTCATGAGAGGCTATGCGATGTTATGCATAATTAGTGGTGGAGCATGTTCAGTTCCCACTTATATATTTATGCATGATGATATGATGGAAACCGTGGGAGTTGTTATGAAGTACTCTCCTATTGGTTTCAATCCACTTTATATCATACCCGGATTAGCAACCGAGTTTGATGGATGCTTGTATTGTTGTGAGAATGGTTGTTTAAGATTTTTTTTTTTAGAATCGTTAGCAACCCCGCCGCCTAACCACCCCTTTTGAGCTTAAGCGGGGTAGTTAAAACCTCCGGCTGTCACATGCTCTTACAAGAAACGTACTCCTTGGATTCGAACCCAGTACCTCAAGGTGAGATCCTGAATCTTACACCACCAAGCCACGCCCCTTGGGGACATGGTTGTTTAAGATGGTGTATATTATAGCATATGTTATTTTCAAGTATTATTATTATTATTATTATTATTATTATTATTATTATTATTATTATTATATTATTATTATTATTATTATTATTATATACATATACATATACATATACATATACATATCCATATTTTATTGGTGAGATCATGTTGAGAGTATGTGTTATTTACTTGTTGAGCTCTTTAAGCTCACCTCATTTTCCCAAACATCCCAAGTAGTTCGCCAAATCTCTATAGGAATAATCATGTCGACGTATCAACACAAGATGTTTTTACTTTATTTAATCAAATTAAATAAACACATGCATGTATTTAGTAATGATTAAATTAAACATTGAATTTTAAAGAGCTAATCATATCGGGTGTCCAGGATCAGACTCGCTCTGATACCATTTTTTGTTGGGGTCAAATCAGGGAGGCGCAGCGGAAGAAGCGTTGTTCGGGCGAAATCGTAGTTTAAAATTTTTAAACTTACGAATAAATTATTCAATATCAAATATTAATAATTCATTCATATTTCACCTAAAATTATTTATTCGATATTATATAACGACATAAATAATATAGAAACACCGCGAAACTTTTGTGAAAATGTTTTTCCGTAAAATAGCATAAAACGCATTTCCGGCCGAACCGATCGACCAATGCTCATTGGGATTGCCCAGATCAACCCCAAAAATATTTGGACAGTTCGTGGTGATCGGCGTGATCACACACGTATAATACAAGCGCACGTATCGCTCAAGTAGTATAAAAAGTATCGATCCCACGAGGACTTAATACCTAAGCTATTAATTTATGAAGCCAAATTTTTACGAGTATCTAATAAATTGGTTGTTGATTGGATGGTGATTTTAAACTAAAACAAGTAAATAAAATAGTACGAATGTAAATTAAAGGAAACTTCAATATTATTAAACTATCTAGGGTTGTGAATCATTCCAATATCTTTTGAAGATGAAGTGGTTATCTCATGTTTGTGCAATATATTAGTTTATTAACCTGGAACACAAAATTATGCAAAAGCCTATGTCGATGGTCAGATGCAAATACCCAGTGTAACCTAATTAATCATATGTCTATATTAATCAAGTTACCTGAATTCATTAATATTAAGTTCCAATTGTGGTTACCCCCGCCCGACAGATATATGTCTATCCTGGAAGGAATTCTATTAAGGGGTATTTAATCCTTACGGGAGATCGTGGGCTATTAAGTCTAAGGCTGAAACCTAAAATTCCTCTGTCAAGTTTATTTTAAGTTTACCATATCAAACTTATTAATGGCCAGTTAACAAGAAGCATTAAGCTTAAGATTTAATAAATAAACCTTTATATTACCCAAGATACAAAATAACCCCTTATAAACCGGTGATATTGGAATTCATCACAACCCCAGATAATATGTTTAGTTACAAAACATATTTAGGATTACTAAACACTTAAATAAACAAAACATCATAAAAAATAACTTGGAGATAAATAAAAATAAAATTACAATAATGAAAGAAAACGCTAGGGTTAGAGGGTCCACTTTTAATATTTCAAAATTAAAAATCTCCCTTATTGTCAATATTTACCGATTAATTAATTATATTTAACCAAACCATAAAGGCGGTAATTCCATTTGTCTCAATTAAATCCAACCGACCATATAGGCGGTAACAAGGTTATTACCTAAACCGACCATATAGGCGAAAACTACGTCTGAAATGTAAAACCGACCATATAGGCGGTAAATAAGGTTGTCACCTAAACCGACCATATAGGTGGTAACTAATTAATCCAAATTTTAATTAAAATAAAGGAGATTAATCTAATTTATTATATTAAAAGTCTCACATTTTCACCCCAGCAGAATGAGATTACATGCTCATGGTGTAAATGAAAACACACAAAATTTTATTAATTAAATAAAAAGAAAATACAAGAAAACTTAAATAAATATACAAGACACTTTCCTTTAGGTTTTAATGGAGAAATTCCTCCAAAGAAATCATGAAAAATTTACAAAGTTTAGCTTGGTATTTATAGGCAAATCTAAAAGGTTCCACCAATTTCTTCACCAATTGCTCCACCAACATGGCATCAAACATGGCATCAAACTTGGCACCAAACATGGCACCAAATCCTCCACCAAACATGCATGTTTGGTGGAAGTTTGACAATTTTTATTTTTTTATTTTTTTATTTTTTTTATTTTGAAAATGACTTTAATAATTACACATAACACACTTCTGAATATTTTATCAATTTAGGTCATGGAAACTTCCGAATTCGAAATTATTATAAACTTCAAAGTTGTATATCTTTAAGTCTTCTTTAATTTGAAACTTGAATCACCTCAATCCGATATCGGAGTAAAAAGTTATGGCCAAAATACGAACATTGCGCAACGTTTGAATTTCCTAAATTGTACTTCGTTAGAACGTCATTTCAAGTTTCCAATCTCCAAAATCAAAATGTCAATTCCAGTTTTTGCCCTTATTTGTTCCATATTTCGTCCTAAATGATTCCACTGAGTCCCAATTTTATTTTATCTGCAAAATAAACTAAAACACATCAAACGTTCATCAAACTCGAGAAACTAAACAAAATATTAGGTAAAAGGGGCGGTAAATATTGATATATTTTCCGCTCATTACGTAGGCTGCCCGAACAGTGCCCAGTTCATTGTTTGGGCAACAATTACCCGGTAACGCAGTTTTTCACCGTTTTCGCGTATTTTCACTCCAAAATAATTTCCGGTAAATAATTTTCTTGGGAAATTAAAATAAACAAATTTATTCTAATTACTCAATAAATAAAAACTGAATTTTTATCTGAAAAATCATATTTATCATTAATTGCTATGAGACCCATACACTTAGCAAATTAATCATTTGGGTCCTTAAATTGTTAAATACATATTTAATTGATTCCAAATCAATCCCAAAATAATTTATACAATTTGCAATAGAAATCCAGAAACTTTTTCCAAATTGCCGAAACTGTCCAGATTTTTCCATTAATTGTAATTTGGCCCAATTTGTTCAAAACACATCAAGATCAAATTCAATTAATCCCAAATTTAATATACATCAAATATACATCAAATTAAATCATATATATGAAAAGCCCCAAAATTTGAATGAGTTAAGAACTCTAATTTCACAAATTACTCAAATTGGACAATTTATATTAAACTGACAAAATTCAACACTTTAATCATCCAATTACCACACCAATCAAGTCTCACCATTATTGTACGGGCCAAATTTGGGCCCAATGGTAAAATCGACATTTCACCACCAGGCCAACCAACAAGCTAAAACTCAAAGCCCTCAAACAAAACCCAAATTGGTTGTGAACCCAAAGATATCCGGCAAGCCCAAATCCACAAATAAACTTGACCAAAATGACTTGAAGATTCGACAATTATCAGATCAGGAAAAATGCGCAGACACATAACTCCTCTATTTAATCTACCGTTTCAGGACATCCAACAGACAAAAGAGTAAATGAGCATACCTCAAAGAGCTTATAAAAGGAAAAGGTTTTGGCTTGGAAAATGGGTATTCTACATTATTCAGTTCTCTAGTATTTCGCTCTCGAAACACCAACACACCGCCCTCACGACAAACAAACGGAGATTGAGGTAACATCAAGCCTTGTTCTTCCTACTTTCTTCCATCCACATTGTTGACTTGGGCGTCGGATAGCCTATGGCTTCCACCACACCGGTGGACAGTACTCCCCGCTCACTCTACCTTTATTTTACAGGTTCCCTAGTGCCCCCTAAAATTCATATTCTCGATTGTGGACATCGGGCGAAAACCAGAGTCCATAATTTGGCGCTCACCGTGGGGCCCTTAGCGAATTGTAGCAAATGAAGACCTCTCAGTCTACGATCCCTTCATCACAATTGCTAATGGCTTTTGACAATGAGCAGATGATAGACACTATGGCGACATAATTATCCATGCTTCAAGAATGGTTAAAAGCATTGGAAGATGAGAACCTGACCATGCGAAACTCCAACGCGAGTCTACAAAAGCAGTTGGAGTATATCTCATCAACTTCTCAGCATCGCGACACCCTAGATAAATCCGGTAATCCAGCCGTTCCACCCGCAATTGGCGGATTGGCTGACGATTGTTAGATAATTATGACTCATAGTGTCACTATTTGTAAAAGACATTGTGGTTTTGGTACAAATTAATTATGTAGTAATGGAAATTGCATTTTATCATTTTGTAATTTGATTACTTGAATATATAAATGATAAAAGTCCTTATGATTAGTTCCGGATTAGAAGATATGAGACAGTATCAATCCATAAAGGTTTAATCATTAAATATCCATAGTCGTAGTATTATCGAGACTGGACATCGATAATGCGGAATAGACTAGTATTGCACTTATGCATGTTATGGAAGCGTAACGGCATAGTTCTCATATATTTAAGTATTGGATACTTATGCAAGTGTGATAGGAGGTTGTGTTTACCGATGGTACGAAAATAGTTTCGCTCTGGATAGACCCTGCGGAATCCCATTGGTAGTATGACTATCTGTCTATGGGAATCCGCATCAGGGTAGGTGTATTTGGTCTTAACCTGAGACTAGCATCGCTAGTACTTGCGACTATCAATACGCTTTGGTTTTGGTCGTCCAGGACTTTAACAGGTTCTGTGTACGCCTCTTCTGGGTTTATTGAGAATCGTAGTGTATTGGGTGTGATGTCAAGATGGAAGTATCACTTCAGTCATATGGAGATGATGATCACGAATGGATACAGAACTGGTACTCTAAATGGTTGCAACCATCGGGATAATATGACAAGGTCATGATTATCCGATTAAAGAGACTAGTTGCTTGTAATCTGATATATGATTCGTACGGGGCAGACACTATTCCAGCCTCAGGCCTTGCATGTGACATCCGATACTGGATCGCAATACGCAATACTACGTATATTATGCCTGATACAGATTATATATTCCATTAAGAATATTTCTGGAGAATTGGGTAGGCACGGTGCTTTGCTAGAAGCCAACCTTGTCTCGTAAATCGATAAAAATGTAGTACGAGGTACGTACGTGTTCGGATAGTCCGACGACTGAATTTACTGCCAACATATCCAGGGATCTCTTGGATCACTTCCCGAAGATTCACCGATGACGAATGATTCGAACTTAATTAATCTGGGATTATTACGAAGAGATTTTATATGGGATAAAATACTAATTGAAGAGAGAGAACGATTAATTTGGAATTAATCAATAAAATAATATATTCGATATATTAAACGAAATTGGATTTCGATACGGAATTAAAATTGGATTTTAATTCGGGCTAACGAATTGATTTAGAATTAATTCGCCAGCGATGTGAATAGTAATTTTGCTAGGCATGATCATTTAATTAAATTTGATTTAATTACGTCGCAACGGAAAATTCGTTAATTCGGAATTAACGAACCCGAGCCCGGAATGTGTTTCGAGGCCACTCCGATTTTGAATCAAGTGCGGCCACAAGTCACATCGCTTGTCACATCACATGTCACTTTAGTGATGGATGTCAAGTCACCTTTTGGTGATTGACAACTAGTCACTATTCATGATGGTTGTGGTTGTGGGCAATTAATGCATTTTCCCCTCCAAATTGGCTTTTGACTTTTTGAAAGTAATATACCAAAATTTGGATGAGATTTTTTGCATTTTATATTTTTAGAAAATAAAATACCAATAAAATAACTGAGTCCGGAATGTATTTGCAAGGCCACTCCGATTTTGAATCAAGTGCGGCCACAAGTCACATCGCTTGTCACATCACATGTCACTTTAGTGATGGATGTCAAGTCACCTTTTGGTGATTGACAACCAGTCACTATTCATAATGGTGGTGGTTGTGGGCAATTAATGCATTTTCCCCTCCAAATTGGCTTTTGACTTTTTGAAAGTAATATACCAAAATTTGGATGAGATTTTTTGCATTTTATATTTTTAGAAAATAAAATACCAATAAAATACCTGAGCCCGGAATGTGTTTGCGAGGCCACTCCGATTTTGAATCAAGTGCGGCCACAAGTCACATCGCTTGTCACATCACATGTCACTTTAGTGATGGATGTCAAGTCACCTTTTGGTGATTGACAACCAGTCACTATTCATGATGGTGGTGGTTGTGGGCAATTAATGCATTTTCCCCTCCAAATTGGCTTTTGACTTTTTGAAAGTAATATACCAAAATTGGATGAGATTTTTTGCATTTTATATTTTTAGAAAATAAAATACCAAAAACACTTGAAACTCTATCTCTCCCTTTTGCTCTCAAAACCGTGAGCCTCCTAGAAGAAGAAGAAGAAGAATTGTTTTTCTTTTCTTCACTTGCTAGCACACTTAAAGAATTATTAAAGGTGATAGGGAAACCAATCTAAGAGCTTGAAATCCTCTCAAAGCTTGAATCTTGTTCATCTTCAACAAATTAGGACCTTGGCCGAAATCTTGGAGGGCTTCTACAAGGAGAAAATTTTGTTATCAACACTTCCATAATTCGCTCATTGTAAGTATGATTTCGCCATACTTCTTTAATGTATTCACATGTTTTTTATGCTTAAATGATCTTGGAACAACTTTAGAAACCAACAATGGTATCATGGAGCCTAATTCGAGCATGAAAAAGATTAGGATAAAATTTGGGTAAATTGGATTTGAGCATGATTTAACCAAAATGTTTGTTTGAGTATGCTTGTATATGGATAACTTGGAGTTATATATGATCAATTTCATGAAAAATTAATTGGATCAATTTTTGCCCAAAATATTGGCTTGGCCGAATATGAATGTTGCCCTAACTCATGGTATTTTTTGTTCTTTTGATCATTGGATGAGTTTAAAGACTTGGGAAATGTTGATTTGTAATTCAATCGGATTGAAAACGAAATCGGATATTAAAACCCACCAATGCCGTGAGTGATATAGCATGGAATGAGATAATTTTTTGTTTCAAAATGTTGGACATGTGTTGAACAAATTAATGCATGATTAATGGATTAGATTAGGGGTGAGCAAAACCGGTTCCGGTTTCGCATGAAACCGGAACCTACCCGGAAAAATTCGGTTCCGCACTAAGTGGAACCGGAACCTACCCAATTAAACAGGGTACCCTATTATTTGGTTCCAATCCGGTTCCGGTTCGGTTCCGAATTACCCTATTTTAAAATATTTTAATGAAAATTGCATTCCAATACGAGTCCGTAGGAAAAAACGGGGACAAATTCTTGATTACATATCCTGAAAAGGGACCCAAGTTTGGCCTTTGTGTTTGAGCATCTTAAATACTAAGACCTCCACACTGCGAGAAAACTGCTTTCAGTGATTTCTTCAACTTTGTGATTTTGATTTTCTCGTTGAGATTCCGGATGTATATGGTCATGTTTCCAGGAATTTCATTGCCTAGATGTCCCTCATGCTCCATCTCATTGATTCTAGTTTCTTATAAGATGACAACTTACTTGATCAATTTAATTGATAAACAAATGGAGCCGAAGTGTAATTAAATAGTTAAAAGAAATAATTGTTTCAAAATGCAAATTTTATTGAATTGAAGTAATAGCCAGTAATCTTATCAAAAATAAATTCAATCAAGGCATCGGAAACTATAATACTACAAGACGTAGGAATAAGGGAAGCAAAAAAAATAAAAAATAAAAAAATAACTTGCTAATGTTCAACAAAATGCCCAGCTGCCAGCAGAGTCTATTCATTTCACAGTATGATGTTTATCGCCAGCCCCGTCAACATTTTCCATCGGAGGCAATGTCTGCATGCAAAAGAATAAAGCCTCATTAAATCTTTTTATCAAACATTTTATATGCAATCAAGAATTGGGGCATTAAACTCCCGAGTCCATGGTTCCAGTTATTATCTGCTCTTTCAGTTGCTTCAGCAAACCGGTTCCATGGTCCGGTTCCGGTTCCGATCATTTTGGAACCGGAACCTACCCGAATAAAATCGGTTCCTTCATTTTTGGAACCAGAACCTGCCCGATTACAACCGGTTTCGGTTCCAAACCCGGAAAATCGGTTCATTTCCAACTTGTTCTGGGTAGACCCGGAACCGTTGCTCACCCCTAGATTAGATTAGTATTTTGGAAATGTTAATTTAAAAAGATTAATCATGGCTAAACAGTTTAATTAATTAAATTTTGAAATTTGGAATTTTGAAATTTAATTAGTTTGGCTTAATTTAGAATTGGGCTTTAAATATTGTATTTGGGTCTAATGGGCTTGGTTGGGCCAAGTTGGTTTAGGACAATTGGATTAGATCCAAATTGGGCCTAAACCATTCCATTAAGTCCAAATATAACAAATGGACCTTTTAATGTTTAATTGGGCCTAATGGGCCTAAATTGGTTTCTTGGCAAATAAAGGTGATTCCTTAATTGGGCTTTGGTATTTGGGTTTGACTCATATTGACCAAAGTCCATGCCTTAAGAATTAATTGAAAGCCCATTGGACTTTAATTAAATAACATTGGATGTTAATTGGGCTTTGAGACCCATTTAGATTAGATTTGGAATCTAAGTCGTAAAGGCACATTAAAAAGTGTAGTTATTTAATTTAGAATTAAATATGGAATTAGTATTGAATACGAATTAAATTAGATTTAAATTATAGATCGATATAATTCAAGAATTTATACTTTGAGTACTTATTCTCAAACGAGTTGAACTCGCGCAAAATCAAATCGTTGTTTGTACATTAGATGATCACTTTATTCAAGATTAAATAATTGGATTAGATTGATTGAATAACATGCTTTGTGTGAATACATGGATGTGTTGAATGAATAACGTATATCAGATGGATATTAGAAGGGAATGGCAATTTTGGAAATTGTTGTAAATTTAGAATTTATTAAATTGGACATGCGTGTCCAGCCTTATCTATCTTGATTCTGTGTATTTCTCTTCTCACCTAATTCCCCTCAATGTTAATGAGATTTCTCTTATTGTATTATGTAATTGGGTAGAAGTAAGAATAATGCTAGCCGGGGAGAGGAAATAGAGTGATTTGTTCTAAGAACAATCTGTGAGATATCCATCCGCATATCGTTATTAATTTATTTTCGCGTCTTATTATGCTTTTAGAATGCATGCTTAAGGGTATATGATGAGACCTAATAAAGATAATAAATTGGTTGCCAATTTACGCGAAAAACCCTCAACAAATATTAAGCGTTTTTCCTTCCATTGAGTGATTCTTACTCAAGATCCAAGATTAGCACTGGTTTGTTGGCCAAAGTCAAGACCTTTGTCCGTCGCGGATGTGTTTGAATCATGAAGGCTTTGTTGCATATCGTGTGTCTTGTCCAAGTTGTGATTTGTTGGCCAAAGTCAAGATCACTTCTTGTCCATCGACATCGATTACGAAGCTTTCCAAAGTCAATGGGTTCTGCTTAACTGGAATCATTAAGCTTGTTGTGCCAAAGCCAAGGCTCAATTGATTCAGAGGAAAAAGGTTAGGAAAATATATTGGATATATTGGCATATATATTGTATATATGTTTCGGACTTGGAGGTCCACCTACCGGATCTAGGAATTGGATGAGATCCAATTGATCTTAGAGATCTACCTAGTTAAATATCATACAGCTTGTTGGCCAAAGTCAAGGTTGTGTGTTATTTAACGGGATCCTAGCCCACTAGGAAACTAGGTTTCCCGAGTACTCAATAGAGGATTAGAGGCTCGCCGAAAAATAGTGGGAGACTAGTATTGAATTTGCAATTTCGTTCAAATACTTAGCTTTACGCGCTTTCAAATATTTTCATCAATTATTTTATTAGTTGGACTAATACATTATTATTTTTCTTGTAACAGTTAGATTGTACCCATACATCGTTAATCGAATAGTTGGACTATTGCGATTAAGATGACAGGAAAGTTAAGCATTAGGGATATTGTCATGGGTGACAACGTCTTTAATGGCACAAACTTTCAAGACTGGGATATGAATATCAGAATAGTTCTGGGATCCGAGAAGTTACTATATACTATAGAGCGACCTCTTGGGCCTAAGCCCCGACCTGATCAGTTGCTAGAGCTAGAGCTTTGGAAGACTCGTAGCGATGACAACGTGACTGCTCAATCGGTAATGCTTGTCGCTATGACTCCGCAATTCTATCGTCAAAACAAGGGGTTGGATCCCTATGAGAAGATGGCGAAGTTGCATGATCTACACCGATCTAATCTTAGATCGTAAAGATATGAGTTGCAGAAGAAGCTCTTCCGTGCTCGAATGTCAGAGGGTAGCGTCACTATTTGTAAAAAACATTGTGGTTTTTGTACAAATTAATTATGTAGCAATGGAAATTGCATTTTATCATTTTGTAATTTGATTGCTTGAATATATAAATGATAAAAGTCCTTATGATTAGTTCCGGATTATAAGATATGAGACAATATCAATCCATAAAGGTTTAATCATTAAATATCCCTAGTCGTAGTGTTATCGAGATTGGACATCGATAATGCAGAATAGACTAGTATTGCACTTGTGCATGTTATGGAAGCGTAGCAGCATAGTTCTCATATATTTAAGTATTGGATACTTATGCAAGTGTGATAGGAGGTTGTGTTTACCGATGGTACGGAAACAGCTTCGCTCTGGATAGACCCCGCAGAATCCCATTGGTAGTATTATTATGTGTCTATGGGAATCCGCATCAGGGTAGGTGTATTTGGTCTTAACCTGAGACTTGCATTGCTAGTACTTACGACTATCAATACGCTTTGGTTTTGGTCGTCCAGGACTTTAACAGGTTCTGTGTACGCCTCTTCTGGGTTTATTAAGAATCGTAGTGTATTGGGTTTGATGTCAAGATGGAAGTATCACTTCATTCATATGGAGATGATGATCACGCAGGGATACATAACTGGTACTCTAAATGGTTGCAACCATCGGGATAATATAACAAGGTCATGATTATCCGATTAAAGAGACTAGTTGCTTGTAATCTGATATATGTTTTGTATGGGGCAGACATTATTCCAGCCTCAGGCCTTGCATGTGACATCCGATACTGGATCGCAATACGCAATACTACGTATACTATGCCTGATACAGATTATATATTCCATTAAGAATATTTCTGGAGAATTGGGTAGGCACGGTGCTTTGCTAGAAGCCAACCATGTCTCGTCAATCAGTAAAAATGTAGTACGAGGTACGTACGTGTTCGGATAGTCCGACGACCGAATTTACTGCCAACATATCCAAGGATCTCTTGGGTTGCTTCCCGAAGATTCACCGATGACGAATGATTCGAACTTAATTAATCTGGGATTAATTACGGAGAAATTTTATATGGGATAAAATACTAATTGAAGAGAGAGAATGATTAATTTGGAATTAATCGATAAAATAATATATTCGATATATTAAACGAAATTAGATTTCGACGCGGAATTAAAATTGGATTTTAATTCGGGCTAACGAATTGATTTAGAATTAATTCACCAGCGACGTGAATAGTAATTTTGCTAGGCATGATTATTTAATTAAATTTGATTTAATTACGTCGCAACGGAAAATTCGTTAATTCGGAATTAACGAACCCGAGCCCAGAATGTGTTTGCGAGGCCACTCCGATTTTAAATCAAGTGCGGCCACAAGTCACATCGCTTGTCACATCACCTGTCACTTTAGTGATGGATGTCAAGTCACCTTTTGGTGATTGACAACCAGTCACTATTCATGATGGTGCTGGTTGTGGGCAATTAATGCATTTTCCCCTCCAAATTGGCTTTTGACTTTTTGAAAGTAATATACCAAAATGTGGATGAGATTTTTTACATTTTATGTTTTTAGAAAACAAAATACCAAAAAAACTTAAAACTCTCTCTCTCCCCTTCTTGCTCTCAAAACCGTGAGCCTCCTAAAAGAAGAAGAAGAAGAATTGTTTTTCTTTTCTTCACTTGCTAGCACACTTAAAGAATTATTAAAGGTGATAGGGAAACCAATCTAAGAGCTTGGAATCCTCTCAAAGCTTGGAGCTTGTTCATCTTCAACAAATTGGGACCTTGGCTGAAATCTTGGAGGGCTTCTACAAGGAGAAAATTCTGTTATCAACAATTCCATAATCCGCTCATTGTAAGTATGATTCCGCCATACTTCTTTAATGTATTCACATGTTTTTTATGCTTGAATGATCTTGGGACAACTTTAGAAACCAACAACGATAACCCACCAAATGACCATGGCCCGAGGAATCTGCCAACTTCCTCACTCGACTAAACTGAGCAAGTTGCATCCACATACGAAGGGAAATGATGGAGTTCAAAGAAACAGTTATGTCCTATCTATCGGGAGTGAAGCTGTCGATTAGAAAGAGCAGAGCAGCAACGATTTCAGATACTACATTTGTGGAGACAATCGCGTCTGTCGAGCTGCCACAAAAGTTTAGCCCGCACGATATGAAGTTGTATGATCGATCCACGGACCCGGACGACCATGTTATACACTACAAGTATAAGATGATGTCAATTGGCTTGGCATCAAGCCAATGTGAGGCTGGAATGTGCATGTGATTTGGAGAAACGTTGGCAGGACCTGCCCTTACCTGGTTCATCAATCTACCGTATAGATCCATCGAGTCATACCAACAACTAGAAGACACGTTTGTGCAACATTTTCCAAGCTCTTGTAAGCTTTAAATGACTATTGATGATCTCAATGCCATCCAACATAGGAAATGAGAGTCATTGCGAAGCTACGTGGCTCGCTTTAACAAAGAAATGATAAGTATTCCAGATCTCCACCAACCCACTGCAGTAGAAGCTTTCCGAAATGGGCTCCTCAATGAAAATGAACTCTACAAAAAACTCACCAAGTTTCAATGCCACATGATGGACCAGGCCATGGCGCAGGCCCAAGTTGAAATAAGGTGGGAAAATGACAAAAGGAACAAAAGAAAAGAGAACTCCTCTAGCTCGCAGAGTGACAAGATGCATAGTGTCCCTAGACGACACAACATGATCCCTCATCATCCATCAAAAATGAGGATCCAACATAGAATAGAGCGTAGACCTTTCCACAAAGATTTTGATAGGCGACCTCGACCTTACAAAACCCAAAAGATAACGCCTGCAAGCATACCCATGCTCCCAGACTACAACTTTATAATCTCTCCATGAGAGTTGGTCTCGGTCCTAAAGAAGATTGGAAATGAGGTCAAATGGCACCTACGCTCTAGGGAAAGTGCCTCAAAGAATGACACCAGAAAGTGGTGTGAATTCCATCGAGATTACGGCCATACTACAGCCAAACGACATTCCAGGGCTGCTTCACTCAGCCTTCCTCACTCTACGATGTCGATCAATGGGATGTTTACCAACCTCACAATGGAATTTCCAGACGACAGTAGCTCCTGCAACATGAATCCACACCATGATGCTCTAGTGATTTCCTTGCATATAGCAAATTTTATGATCAAACGAGTCTTGGTCGACACGGGATCTTCAGCCAACATCATTTTCGCCACAGCCCTTGCAGACATGGGAGACGAGCTAGAAAATATAAACAGACGGACGACTGTGTTGAATGGATTTAGTGGGGAACAAAAATTCACCATGGGAGAGATATCACTCCCAGTCTACGCCGCTGGAATCAACAAGATGACTATGTTCTTGATTTTGGATTGTTCTTTAGCCTACAATCTTATTATGAGTAGGCCTTGGATTCATGAGATGAGAGCGGTATCTTTCACTTATCACCAAGTTCTAAAGTTCCATACCAAGTGGGGGATTCGAGAGATAAAATGAGACAGAGCAGTGTCCAGAAGCTGCTACCAAAAGACTTTGAAGGTGAAGACCTAGTCTGCATAGAAATTACAGAATGGGTCTCGCAATACGGAGCCAACACTACCAAATCTCGAAGAGCTTGACGAGATCCAAATCCACCCTCAACATGCGGATCATAAGGCTCATATTAGAGCTAATTTAGATCCAGAGTTACGAGCCAACTTGATTGACTTCTTGAATATGTGACACGACAATTCGCATGGTCTACTCTGCAGTTAGACAGAAGATAAGGAAGTTCACCCCAGAAAGGAATCGAATCATCGATGAGGAAGTTCAGAAATTACTGCAAAATTGAGCTATCATGGAAGTTCAGTTTCCAGAGTGGCTCGCCAACGTGGTTGTTTCCAGAAAGAAGAATGGGAAGTGGTGAGTCTGTATCGACTTCACATATTTGAACAAAGCTTGTCCAAAAATTCATTCTCTCTACCTCACATAGATTCGATAGTTGACACTACAGCTAGACATTAATTGTTGAGTTTCATGGATGCATATTCTGGCTACAATCAAATCCTCATGCATCCGGGCGACCAAGAGAAGACAGACTTTGTCTCAAATCGAGACATATATTATTATAAGGTTATGCCATTTGGCCTCAAAAATGCTGGAGCCACGTATCAACGTCTTGTCAACAAAATATTTTCAAAGCAAATTGGAAAGACTATGGAGGTATACATAGACGACATGCTGGTGAAATCTTCAAAATATGAGGAACATCTAGGGCACCTGGAAGAGGCCTTCAACATAATGGACAAGTATGGGATGAAGTTGAACCCTACAAAATTCACTTTCGGTGTTGCTTCGGGGAAATTCTTAGGATACGTTGTCACTCGACGTGGAATAGAAGCGAACCCATAGCAGACCAAGTATATCCTTGAAATCCATTCACCTTCCAGCCCAAATGATGTCATGCGACTAGCAGGGAGGATATGAGCACTTAACAAGTTCATCTTCATGTCTACGGACAAAAGCTTTCTATTCTTCTCATCCTTGAAGAAGGCAAATAACTTCGATTGGACCCCAGCTTGTGAAGAAGCTTTGAAGGGACTCAAACGATATCTTACCTCCCCCCTTCTGTTGTCGAAACCACTCGATAGTGAAAAGCTTTTTCTCTACCTGGGAGTCTCAGAAAAAACAGTCAGTGCGGTCCTGATCAGAGAAGAGGAGGGAGCACAATTCCCAGTCTACTACGTGAGTAAAGCACTGCTCAATGCGGAGTCCCGCTATCCCCTAATGGAAAAATTAGTGTTAGCTTTGATAACAGCTGCAAGAAAGCTTCGACCCTACTTTCAGGGGCACCCAATTATGGTATACACCACGTACCCAATGAGAAGCATACTCCATAAACCGGAGTTGTCTGGTAGATTGATGAAGTGGGCAATTGAACATGGGGAACATGACATCACATCTTCCTAGGTCTACCATCAAGTCTCAGGCCTTAGCGGATTTTGTAGCCGACTTCAGCCCCAGCCTCCTAGATACAAACGAACCGAAAGTCCATTCTATCCATTCGACCATCCCCTAGAAACTTGCAGTCGAAGGATACAGTAGCAAAAAAGGTTGAGACTTGGGGATAGTGATTGTTACTCCGGAAGGCGACACGCTACAACAAGCAATCAAGTGTAGTTTCAGAGTTACCAATAATGAGGCAGAATATGAAGTGTTGATTGCAAGGCTAACCTTGTC
The DNA here is from genome assembly GCA_019454045.1 of Zanthoxylum bungeanum. Classification (NCBI taxonomy): domain Eukaryota; kingdom Viridiplantae; phylum Streptophyta; class Magnoliopsida; order Sapindales; family Rutaceae; genus Zanthoxylum; species Zanthoxylum bungeanum. Next base: position 25,401 of record SKCR01019257.1, read on the forward strand.
CAATGAGCTTGGAGCCAAGAAGATAGATGTAAAATCTGATTCACAACTGATTGTCAACCAATTCTAAGGGTCGTATCAAGCACGGAATCCACAGATGGCGTCCTACTTACAAAAGGTAAAAGATATTCAGTCGACGTTTGATGAACTCACAATAACCCAAGTCCCAAGAAGTGAGAATTCCCAAGCGAATGCACTTATCACTCTTGGATCGACGATGCAAGGAGACAAACCATGATCGATACCGGCAGTATACTTGAATTGGCCAGCAGTTTGGAAAGAAGAAAAATGGGTCGCCTCAATCAATTCAGTCGACTCATGGATGACACCAATATTCAGATATCTACAAGAATGCATACTTCTGGAAGACAAAATCCAGGCCAGGAAAGTCCAGAGGCAGTCTACAAGGTTCACTTTATACGATGGTCAGTTGCTTAAAAGATCATTTTCTGGACCCTACCTGGAATGTCTTACTCACGAAGAAGCGCATCATGTGTTGGCAGAGTTACATGAAGGGGAATGTGGGAATCATTTCGGAGGAAGAAGCTTGGAACTACGAGCCCATTCGACAGGTTACTATTGGCCTACGATGAAGACCGACTCTACAGACTTCACTATGAAGTTGAAAAAATATCAAAGGTTTGTCCCAATCTCACACCTTCCACCAGAAAGACTCAATCATATCTTATCTCCATGGTCGTTCATGAATTGGGGAATGAACATCATCTAGAAACTTCCAACTGCACCAAGACAGCGAGTCTACTTGCTCGTACTTACGGATTACTTCTCGAAGTGGATCGAAGCGGAACCATTCGGCAGGATACGTGACAAAGAGGCATAAACTTTCATATGGAAGAACATTATATGTCGATTCGGGATTCCTAAAGAGATTGTGACTGATAATGGTTCACAGTTCATCAGCCATCATTTACAGGATTTCTATAAAAATTGGGGCATAAAGTTAAGCTTTTCAACCCCATGTTTCCCGCAAGCTAACGGCCAGGCCGAGTCGTCAAACAAAACAATGCTGAACATTATGAAGAAGAAATTGGAGAAAGCTAAGGGTGTCTGGGCAGATGAACTCTCATGAGTATTATGGTCTTACAGAACAACGACACGGTCGTCTATTGGAGACACCATGTTTTCTCTAGCGTTTGGTACAGAAGCAGTAATACCAACTGAAGAAATCATCTCATCCCCACACTACCAATGGCTCAACGAGGAATCGAATCGACAACTGCTGAATTATAGTCTCGACGCAATTGATGAAGTATGGGATCGAGCTTCCATTCGACTAGCAGCCCATCAACAGAGGATGGCCAGATACTTTGACAAAAATGTTAGGAGCAGAACTTTCAAGGAAGGAGATTGGGTCATACGCAGAGTTTTCTATAACACCAAGGAGGTTGGAGATAGAAACCTGGGACCGAACTGGGAAGGTCCATATCTGGTCACAAAAATCGTTGGAAGAATGGCATACATACAAACTAAAACCATGGAGGGAAAACCCATCCGCAACAGTTGGAACGTCATTCATCTTAAATGATTCTACTAGTAATACATATGTGTTTACTTAGTTATCTTTCGAGTATAAAATAAATGGTTTGTTATATGAAAAAGTTCATTCGACTTGGAAATAAAATGCATTCATAGATTAAGAACATACTTTCCACTCGACAAACAGTAGTCTTATACAAAATATTACAAAAAAAAAAAAAAAAAAAAAAACAAAAGTGCATTAGATTAGCAGTGTTCTTAAACTTCTGGGGCATTGGCTAGATGTTCTTCAGCCGCCACGAGAGTACTGGCAGGAACATCTTCTTCCCGAACATCAGGCTCGACTCCCGCCGGTCCAACATCCCCTCTTTCCTCCACCTGACATTCGGTCACTTCCATTTCGACTTCGGGAACTGTCACTTCCTTAACATCATCTTTCTTTGACTCGACTTCTTCACTTTTTTCTTCTTCACCATCTTCATTCGACAAAGAAAGCCCAGCCACAAATATTTCGTACTCTCGAATCCATTTTTCTGGCTTCCATTCGACGTGTTTCCCAGCAAGATATTCCTTCATCAAATCACTTATATCTTTCATCATGGATTCAAAGGCAATCCCCTCCAATTGTTCAAGTAGCTGCTCATTTTCCTTCTTTACATTATTAAAGCCCTGCTTGTAGGCTTCAATTGATGCTTCGGGCATTTCTTTCTCCATTTTGAGCGTAGCTTTGGTCTCATTCCACTCCTTCTCTAGTCTTTTCCTCTTCCTCTCAGAAGCGTCCAAACCGGACTTCAGCTCCGATACTTCCTTCCTCAAAACAGACAAGGTTTTCTCCAATTCCCTTATCCTTCTTTGACTCGACTCGGTATATTTTTGCATGTACAGACTGCATTCCAATGTCTGAAAATCACCAAGTTAGAAATCATTCGACCAATAATTGAGGAAATATCAAAAAAAAAATCTTGGATATACATACTTGATAGCTTAAGGCTGTTGCTTTCTTCATTGCTTCAACTGAGCCTATCTTTGTTAACCTGCTTTCATCCTCTTCCAGAAGAAGTCCATTCACGAATGTGTTAATACTGGAAGGATCCGAAATTGCAGTCGACCCATGAGGAATCCTTATAAGCACGTTATCTAAATCTTCCTCCACCTCAGTAATGGCTTTCCTTTTCTTCCCAGCCGTAATTATTTCACTCGACTTTCCATTCGCCTTAACAGCCTCATCTGGTACAACTTCTTTGAGTTTAGGAGCTTCAACCTTTGCAACTTCCGGCTCCACCCCCTTTGCTTTCTTGGCTTTCCTTTGACTCTTTATTTCATCAATAGAAGATACTTTGAAGGGTCCTGACATTATATCTTATGCGCATAAAATTTCTTCGGGAGTTAAAGGCTTTAAGAACTTTGGCTCTCCAAAAGTCTCTCGACACGACCAACTACAATATAACACAGCCAAAATGTGTTTGCAAAGGGCCAAAAGGGTACCTTCATGATTATGAATCTCCTTCCACAACGGAGTCGCCCTCAACCTTTTCTCTTCCAAGATGAATCTCCAATCTCTCTCATCGGGAGGTAAATCTAAGATTGCTTTCGTGTTGGAGACGGTTCGACTTGTTGTATCAAACGACCTGTTTCGCAAAGGATCTGCAAAAATGAATATAGGGTTAGTCCAATTGTCAAGTGTATTCAAAGAGAATGCATGATGATGATATAATACTCACTCGACAAACTCCAATATTCCGGGATTTGACCAGCACCAGTCGAACAGAATATATTCTCACCCCTCACAAAGAAATAATCAGACTGCCAATTCCCCATATCATTTATTGGTAGTCCAGTAACTAAATGTTTCTTCCTCTACCGAAGAAACAATTTGCACATTTCCTTCTCAGTCAGATGTTCCTTTAGATAGTAAGTGGATAGCACATCCTTCACGTCAAAGAATACTCCTAATTTGAAGGCCATGCATTCAATCGACAATAGGATCTGCCAAGTATTAGGCATCAACTGAGAAGAAGCGATCTGAAAATGATCCAGAACCTCCCAAACTAACCTCGGTATTGGAAATCTCAACCCATCAACAAAAGGTCGCTCGTAGAACCCAATCCATCATGGGACTCTGTAATCAATTCTTTCACTCGGCAGAGGTAGCCTTAGTTCTAAAAAATCAGGAAATCTATACTTACACCTGATTTCCCTCAATAATTTCTCAATCACTCGACTAGTAGGGTTCTTTGTTAACAAGTTTGTTGGTTCACTAGTGCTAGGAGCTTCACTCAACTCTCCAATTGCTGGCAAAGTCCTAAGTGGTATAGCTTCAGTAGGAACCTCTTGAGATAACTCAGCTACGGTTATTAACCCTGTCTCGATTAGATCCTGATACAACCAATCTATATATACTTCTTTCTCCTCCGAATCACTCAAACTTGATTCGATAAACCTATCAGTCTCATCCCCTAAACTGCCTAAGGATTCTTCACTCGACATCTTCCAAACGACAAGCATACAAACACTATATTCCTTAAAAATCTATTCATTAAAGATCAAACTCTAATTTAAACCCAAAACATAATTTCGATAATAAATCTACGTTTCAAAAGATCAAATAGCCTATTTGACCTAAGAACATCTCGAATCTACACAATGAATGTTTAAAGATGTTGAAGAACAGAAGATGGGTTTTGAAGAATACCTTAAAGAGCTTGAGACTTCTCTCTACTTGATGGCCCAAGTGAGATTTTGTGAATGAGGTAAATGAGCTCTCAAAGCTCTCTTATATACCCTCATTTTTTGGCGCCCCAATTTCCCGCCAAAAACTCCTCGTAATCTACGCTAGGGTTGCATTAGATGACTTAAGAGAAACCTAGAAGCAATCATAACGTCAAGTAAGAAAAACTATGATTAGAGGTTCCACAAAGTAAGATTCAACATATTATCGCAAAGGCTTGGCATGAGAAATGACATAATAGCTTGGCATGAAGATTGATATCACTCGACATGAAGGCTTGACATGAGTAAGGTCATCATTACATGACGATATTCGAAGACATGGACTTCCCTGCAGTCCGTACGATAATATCGAGTGAAAATGACTCTTGAACCTTCATTTGGTTCAGTCGACCAGGGACATCCCCCATGGACTCATATCGAGTCAATTGAAGACTCAGACTTTCTTCAGTACATGCGACAATGTCGAGTGAAATAACTCCTGAACCTTCATATGATTCAGTCGACCGGGGACATCCCTCATGGACTCATGTCGAGTCAAATTGGAGACATGGACTTCCCTGCAGTCCGTACGAAAATGTCTAGTGAAAATGACTCATGAACCTTCATCTGGTTCAGTCGACTGGGGACATCCCACATGGACTCATGTCGAGTCAATTGAAGACATGGACTTCCTTCAGTCCATGCGACAATGTCGAGTGAAATAACTCATGAACCTTCATCTGGTTCAATCGACCGGGGACATCCCGCATGGACTCATATCGAGTCAATTGAAGATATGGACTTCCTTCAGTCCATGCGACAATGTCGAGTGAAATAACTCATGAACCTTCATCTAGTTCAGTCGACCGGGGACATCCCCCATGGACTCATGTCGAGTCAAATTGGAGACATGGACTTCTCTGCAGTCCGTACGACAATGTCGAGTGAAAATGACTCATAAACCTTCATCTGGTTCATTTGACCTGGGAAATACCCCATGGACTCATGTCGAGTCAAATTGGAGACATGGACTTCACTGCAGTCCGTATGACAATGTCGAGTGAAAATGACTCATGAACCTTCATCTGGTTCAGTCGACCAGGGACATCCCCCATGGACTCATTTCGAGTCAAATTGGAGACATGGACTTCCATGCATTCCGTACAACAATGTCGAGTGAAAATGACTCATGAACCTTCATCTGGTTCAGTCGACCGGTGAGATCCCCTATAGACTCATGTCGAGTCGAATTAGAGACATAGACTTCCCTGCAGTCTGTACGAAAATGTCGAGTGAAAATGACTCATGAACCTTCATCTGGTTTAGTCGACCGGGGAAATCCCCCATGGACTCATGTCGAGTCAAATTGGAGATATGGACTTCCCTGACAAGAGTCAAATTGGAGACATTGACTTCTGTCAGTCCATACGATAATGTCGAGTGAGTCCGTACGATAATGTCGAGTGAAATAACTCATGAACCTTCATCTGGTTCAATCGACCGGGGACATCCCCCATGGACTCATGTCGAGTCAAATTGAAAACTTGGACTCCCATCAGTTCGTACGACAATGTCATGTGAATTAACGTTGAACCTTCATCAGGTTCAGTTAGCAGGTACCCCACGTCCTATCTCATTCGACATACACAGAAATATTCTCCAAGTCAATGACTTCTAGACTTAGAGAGTATAAGACAAACTATACGGGCCAAATTTGGGCCCAATGGTAAAATCGACATTTCATCACCAGACCAACCAAAAAGCTAAAACCCAAAGCCTCTAACAAAACCCAAATTGGTTGTGAACCCAAAGATATCCGGCAAGCCCAAATCCACAAATAAACTTGACCAAAATGACTTGAAGATTCGACAGTTACCAGATCAGGAAAAACGCACAGACACATAACTCACCCATTTAATCTACCATTTCAGGACATCCAACAGACAAAATATTAAATGAGCCTACCTCAAAGAGCTTATAAAAAGAAAAGGTTTTGGCTTGGAAAATGGGTATTCTACATTATTGAGTTCTCTAGTATTTCGCTTTCGAAACACCAACACACCGCCCTCACGCAAAACAAACGGAGATTGAGGTAACATCAAGCCTTGTTCTTCCTACTTTCTTCTCATCCAAATTATTGACTTGGGCGTCGGATAGCCTACGGCTTCCACCACACCGGTGGGCAGTACTCCCCGCTCACTCTACCTTCATTTTGCAGGTTTGCTAGTGCCCCCTAAAATTCATATTCTCGATTGTGGACATCGAGCGAAAACCAGCGTCCACAATCATGAAATTAATCAAGAACAATTCTAGGTTAATTATGAATGGCTAATCAACTCTAGAATTGTAACTTTAATTTCTAATTAATTTATTAAGCTTAATTAGACTAATAAGCTTATAAATTAATTATACATGTTTTACATCTTCAAACAAATTTCCAACAAATTTAATCATAAACTAAAATAGTAGAGACATCAACTTAGCAACACAAATTGAAACTAAGATTGATAGAAAAAATTTCTATATAGAAGAAAATGTGAAAAACTTACAAAAATTCCAAATTTTGGCTTTGTTTTCTTTCTTTCTTCCACCTTTTTCTCTCAACTCCATTTGTAAAATATTTGTGAACTTGTCTTAGATTGGAAAAATGAAACAAAATAATTTTATTAACAATTTTCCATCATGGCCGAATATCAACAAAAATAAAAAATAAATTCTTTAAATTCTGTTTCAATTTAATTGGTACACATTTTGCTAAATTAAAGTTGACACTTTAACTTTAATAAAGTAAACAAAATATGTTCCAATGGCATCATTCCATTTCCAAGCTTTAATAAAGCAAATCATTATTAAAAGATATTTACTTTATAAATAAATTTAATTATTTAATAATTAAATAATAAATATAAATATCTTAAATATATGTATTATATTTACAATAAATATCTCAAATACATATATTAATGATATATATCAAAAATCACAATTTGATATTTTATTAATGTGTATTTAATAAAATCAAGTATTAAATACAAATACACATTAATTCGGAAATGACTGTTAGGTCCCGATTACATGTATTTTTCGTTTAACCATTAAACGAGTTATAAATAATCAGTATTATTCATAACAGTTGCCCTAGTGAGACTCTCTAGATCAGACATATACGTCACGAAATCCAATTTCGTGTCCATAATTCACCCACCCGTAAATTATGACGACCACGGATAAACTCGCTGAATCATACAGGTCGAGGTCACTATATACGTATAATCCCTCTGTCACAGGTATATGGATTATTCGAGAGATATAGATATGAACGTCAAATCTCTATAGGAATAATCTCGTCGAAGTATCTATTAGCAATCTCTAAATAACATTCGGAACTCACTTCCGAAGTATACTATGGCCATAGATTTAACATATTGCTAATCAAATAATGGACTACATATGCCCTGTACACATGGCTGACTGATTTTTTTTTTGATACTCACAGGATATCATGAGCATGAGTCAACACCCAACGAACAGACGGAGGTCTGATCTAAATAGATCGGTGACGTGACTGCTATCTAAGTGTGGAGGATAACTCATTTATCCACAGTGGTATCTCAAGTCAAAGAATCAATGTGCTACTCAACCCGAGAAGATTTCTATTGACGTTGGTGTATCATCTATTAGGAAATCTTTGGTGAGTCATTCAGTGTTTATCAAATAAACACCTACACGTCTATACGAGTCTCCCAAGATTCATGGTTCATTGGGAAAAAACATCGGACCAAGTCCGATACACGACATGTACTGGTCTCCGCGGATTTTACCAACCGACCCTTGTCAGTAAATCTTGACCAGGAACTTAATTTAAGGATATACAACTTATAGTGACACTTCTCAATGTCAATTACAAACTATGTTGTAACTGCGCACTACGTTGTAAATCCTGGGGTATTTGTCTAATATATATACATATCACTAAATCAGATTTAGTTTCAATCTAATCGAAATTAGATCGAATACGTATATAAAAGACAAGAGGTGCTACCATTTAAATTAGTAATATTATGGAAAAAGGGATTGCTCGTATTCATGAATCGAACATAAATAAGATCCGGATTGGCGCTCAGAGCACCAACCATAACATATACATATACATATCCATATTTTATTGGTGAGATCATGTTGAGAATATGCGTGCTTTACTTGCTGAGCTCTTTAAGCTCACCCTATTTTTCCAAACATCCCAAGTAGTTCGCCAGTACAACAATAGCAGTATCATGATTTGATCCACGTGCCACAATCGCTTTTCGGGTTGGTCCATACATTTAGGACATTATTTTCATGTTTTTAAGACTTGTAATGTAAACTTTAATATTGGAGACTTTATTCAGAGATTTGCTAAATTATAATTTAAGAATTATTATTTTTGCATATATGTTTGAATTGTATGACATGTAAAATACCGGAACTAAAGAGGTCTGTGAACCCCAATCTAGGGTTGAGCTCGCTCTAGGGAGGGGTCGTGACGGTTATAGTTCTCTAGGTAATATTTAAAGTAGGGATTTGAAGTTGATAAAACTTTTTTATAAGTTATAATTGATAGTTATTAGATAATAATTTGTATGTAACTTTATCTTAGCTGCGTATTGCTATTAAAGCATGTGTGATAGAAGATTATGAAAAACTTAACACAACTTAATATTGAATCCAAATTCTTAAAGTGATATTATGTTTATCCATTAAATTATGAGTACATAAAACTTGAATTTCAATAGAGATTTATAACCTCGTACTATTTAATTGAAATTTGAAATAATTTTTCATAAGGGTGTTGGCGACTTGGTCGCATAAATGGATTTTGATGACGTCAACGCGAAAGAAGACTTCGATGTACAAACACGAAGCAATATAAAAAGTGTTGAAGCATATGGGGTAAAGAGCGAGAATGTGAAGACTTGCGGCAAAATGAAGATATATTGCGAAGTCTTAGCTTAGGATATAAATTTGTAATGTGGATTGTAATATTCAAGTGCCTAAGCTCATAGGGATCATGCACATTCACTTAGATGCATTATGATCATGACAAAATGCCTTAAAACCTTCATTAATCTGCATTTTGGTCTGAGACCGGCATACCGGTCTCTTATCGATATCCATACCGATGAGATGCTCTGTTATGCATGCTCACTGGAATCGGCATGGACCTTACCGGTCACCATACCGGTGAGCCCAACGGCTAGTTCCTTTACTGGAACCGGCATGTCCTAAACCGGTCTTCATACCGGTGACCTTTCCAGTCTAGCTCTTCATTGTGCAAACATACTGGAACCGGCACGGACCATACCGGACTTCATACCGGTTTCTATACCGGTCTAACATATTTTTTCCCAACGGTAATATAGCCGTTAGTATCCGTTGGAAACCCAGACCGGCATACCGGTCTCCATACCGGTTTCCAAACCGGTATAGCCGTAAGTTGGGGAATGTTTTGCATTTTATTATAAATAGAACCCCAACTCATTTGTGCTTGGTCAGAAAAACTTAGAAAACCTTCATACATATTCTACCATGGAAAATACAAGAGTGTCTTAAACCTTCATATACTTAAACACTCATACAAGCTCACACACACTACAAGGTTCGGAGTGCGCCTTTGCGGAAAACGCTTGGTTACGAGTGAACCACGGAAACTCGATTTTAGTGGAAATCTTCAAGCGAGGCTTGGGGGAGTGGACGTAGGCACGTTTGGCCGAACCACTATAAATCGCGGTGTCGTATTTCTCTTTCCCTTAACTTTTACTTATTTGCAAGTTTATTTACATTTATATTATTGAATAGAAAACTTTCATATAGGTTATTATTTACAATAGAGAAAATTAACCTAAGAGCCTATTTGGTAATAAGAGCTTAAAATCGGCAAAGATTTTATAATTCCGCATTTATAGCAATAACTCAAATCACCCCCCCATCTTGGGTATAGAGATTGTTTGTCGCTATTGCTTGTAGGTAATTTCAATTGGTATCAGAGAGAGGTATTCACTACGAGACTTAACCGTCCGAGAATAGATCATGGCTTCTACAAGCAACTCGTCAAATCTTGCCGAGGGATTTTCAACGACTAGACCTCCGTTTTACACCGAAACGGACTACAATTATTGGAAAATGAGGATGTTGAATTATCTCCTTGTCGTTGATCCGCAATCTTATTTGGTGATTACACGGGGTGTAAAAGTACCAATGAAGAAGGATATCAATGGGGTTGATATTCCAAAACCGAGCTTAGAATATGATAGTGGGGATGTAAAACTAGCCTCACAAAATGCTAAGGCACTCAACCAACTCCTATATGCCATTGATCGGGATCAAGTAAGCAAGCTTCCGGAATGTGGAAATGCATATGATTTATGGAAGTCTTTGGAAATGGTCAATGAGGGCACACGCCAAGTGAAGGAATCGAAGATCAACCGGTTCATGTGCGAATTGGACAATTTCAAGATGGAATCCGGGGAAGAAATTGATCACATGATTTCGAGGTTTACGATCATCATCAATCATTTGGGAGCCTTGGGAAAAGTCATCGGGATATCGGATCAAGTAAAGAAAATTTTGAGATCACTCCCGAAAGAATTTAGAAGCTATACCTCCTCCATTAGAGAAGCAAACGACATAAATACATTAAAGATGGATGAATTGGTCGAAAAATTACTTGAGTATGAAATGGAGATCAAGATGGATAAAAAAGAGGAAGATGAGAAAAAGACAAGAAAGTCTTTGGCCTTAATAGCAAGAAAAAGAGACGACTCAAGCTCAAGTGAAGAAGATGATAGTGATGATGAGTTGGCAATCATCACCAAGAAATTAAAGGAGCTCCTCAAATTCGCAAAGCTCAAAGGAAAATCAAAGGCAGATGAAAAGAAATAAGAAAAATGGCCGCGGAAGAACAAGAAAATTGTATGTTATGAATGCAACAAACCGGGTCATATAGCCACTGATTGCCCATTGAGAATAATGAAAGGAAAATCAAAGAAAAAGGTAATGAAAGCTACTTCAACTTGGAGTGATAGCGACTCAAGCTCATCCGAGGATGAAGAGGTAGAAGTCAAAGATAAATCAATAGCATTCATGGCTATCACGGATGAGGACTTCCATTTTGAAAGCGAAGAAGAAGAGGTACACAATTCTCAAGACTATAATTATCTACTTAATGCTTTTAATGGTTTAAAAGAATTATGTGATGTGCTTAAAAAGAAATTAAAATTGATCCAAAATGAGCATGCTACACTTAAAATTGAACATGAAACTAGTATGGATAAAATTCATGTTTTAGATAATGATATGATATGCTTAAAGGCTAAACATGAAAAAGAAATTGCATGGTTAAATGATGAAAATGCATATTTAAAATTGAAAAGGCTAGAACTTGAAAATGTCATATCTAATATGTCATCTAGCTCTAAGACATGCGATTGCGAATCAATTTTGAATGAAAATGTGTTATTAAACACAAAATTTATAGATTTGTAAAACATAATTAGCAAATTCACATTGGGACATAAAAACTTTAATATGTTTATTGTATCCCAAAAATGTGCATTTAAAAGAGAAGGATTAGGATATATGCTTTACATTAAACGAAAATTTTTGTAGAATTATTTTGTTAAGCCATCCAATTCTCATGCTAAGAATGTTACAAATGAAAACATCACATGTCATGCATGTAATAAAAATGGACATAAAATTTTTGAATGAATGGATTCCTCAAGGAATCAAAATTAACCCCAATGGACCCAAGAAAGTTTGGGTACCAAAGTGTAATTGATAAATTTGTAGGGGGAGCTTTGGGAATGGATCTTTAAAGAGAATTGCAAAATTGATCCTCAAGGCTCAAAAAGATGATGAATCACAACGGTAAAGGTAAAATATGTATTCACGGAAACATTAGTATCGTTTCTGCTTTGTGTTTGTATGCATATTTTAAATTGGTTAATATTTTTTATGCATACAAAGTGATTAGGCAATGTATTTAACTTTCTATTGGTATCAATTGTTAATTTGATATCATTAAATGCTTTAATCATACATTTAAACCCATTTTTCACATCAATTAGTATCACATTGATTTTATTGAGTTAAAATTACATGTATGTGATCATTTGATTGATTTTGCATTAAAATTGCTTTTGCCATGTAACATATTGGAATGAAAATGAAATGCATGTATATTGATATAAGTTTCCATTGATAATGAAAAGTATGGATTTTGATTGTTTATTAATTGGTATCATATTTATAAGAAGACAATCATTAAAATACATTGAATTGAATTCATTGATTTTAATAGATATCATGATATGTAATGACTTATTTTATTTGATATCACAATTGGGAAAAATCATGCTTAAAATGATATAATTGGAAACATTGATATAAAATGTTAATTGGTATCATTAGTACATATTTTTTGAAAAAAATTGCATTATACATGATTTCTTTTTATATCTTATGGCAAAAATGGGGAAATGCCAAATGTGCATATTTTTAAATTTTTTTGGTATCATTATTTCATGCACATATTTATTTGGTATCTCATTTAAATTAAAATTTCACTTCTCCACTTTTTGATTATGTCAAAAGGGGGAGAAATCATTAGAATGAAATTAAAACTTATTTTACCCTCACCCTTGGTTTAAGGGGGAGTAATTGTACTAATGTGTTTGTCAAGTTTTGATAGAGCTTTATTAAAGACAATCACACATTGAGGGGGAGCAAAATTGTCACTCCGAGAAGCTCACAAGTATAAACAAGTTTTAAGGGGTTGCCATCATCAAAAATGAGGAGATTGTTGGCGACTTAGTCGCATAAATGGATTTTGATGACGTCAACGCGAAAGAAGACTTCGGCGTACAAACACGAAGCAATACAAAAAGTGTCGAAGCATATGGGGTGAAGAGCAAGAATGTGAAGACTTGCGGCAAAACGAAGATATATTGCGAAGTCTTAGCTTAAGATTTAAATTTGTAATGTGAATTGTAATATTCAAGTGTCTAAGCTCATATAGATCATGCACATTCACTTAGATGCATTAGGATCATGACAAAATGCCTTAAAACCTTCATTACTCTGCATTTTGGTCTGAGACCGGCATACCGGTCTCTTACCGGTATCCATACCGGTGAGATGCTCTGTTATGCATGCTTACTGGAACCGGCATGGACCTTACCGGTCACCATACCAGTGAGCCCAACGGCTAGTTCCCTTACATGAACCGGCATGCCCTAAACCGGTCTTCATACCGGTGACCTTTCCGGTCTAGCTCTTCATTGTGCAAACATACTAGAACCGGCACGGACCATACCGGTCCTCGTACCGGTTTCCATACCGGTCTAACGTATACTTTCCCAACGGTAATATAGCCGTTAATATCCGTTGGAAACCCAGACCGGCATATCGGTCTCCATACCGGTTTCCAAACCGGTCTAGCTGTAAGTTGGGGAATGCTTTGCATTTTATTATAAATAGAACCCCAACTCATTTGTGCTTGGTCAAAAAAACTTAGAAAACCTTCATACATATTCTACCAAGGTAAATACAAGAGTGTCTTAAACTTTCATATACTTAAACACTCATACAAGCTCACACACACTACACTTTCATATATTTAGTAGTGAGCTTAGAACACTTGGGTGTGCAACTTACACAATCTTCTTAAAATTTGTAAGTGCCCAAGTGTGTTTTACAATTTATTTATCAAAACACTTGTGGTTGTGAAATCCCATTAGTTTGGGTAGTTGTAAAGGTTTGTGAGTGAGCCTACGAACAAAACTCAAAAGTCTAAAAGGTTCGGAGTGCGCCTTTGCGGAAAACTCTTGGTTACGAGTGAACCACGGAAACTCGATTTTAGTGGAAATCTTCAAGCGAGGCTTGGGGGAGTGGACGTAGGCACGTTTGGTCGAACCATTATAAATCGCGGTGTCGTATTTCTCTTTCCCTTAACTTTTACTTATTTGCAAGTTTATTTACATTTATATTATTGAATAGAAAATTTGCATATAGGTTATTATTTACAATATAGAAAATTAACATAAGAGCTTGTTTGGTAATAAGAGCTTAAAATCGGTAAAGATTTTATAATTCCGCATTTATAGCAATAACGCAATTCACCCCCCCCCCCCCCCCCCATTCTTGAGTATAGAGATTGTTTGTCGCTATTACTTGTAGATGATTTCAATGGGGGCCTGAATCCGTAGTAATTTTCTGTCCTAAATCACAAAATAGAAGAATCTAATGATCGGGATATGACTTAATCGATTGGATAATATATAATGATTGATTGCCGTCTCTGCATTAAATGGGTTATGATTAAAATAGTAATATATAATGAAAGGATATTAAGAAAATAACTTCACACGGAGAAAAAAATTTAAAGGTTTCAGAAAATTCTTAACTCTTAAATTAGTTAATTGTTTTTTGAATCAGAGAGAGACAACAAGTTGCTACAATATTAAGTCTTGGTCAAGTTAATTTATTTTATTTTTTAAAAACGGTCATATTCTATGTATCAATCTTTTTTTAATGAAAATTTCGGAGAAAATTGTACATTCCAAAGTCAATGTGATGGATATTAATTATTCAAAACTTTTCTCATCAATTTCAACAGAATAAGGCACTGCTACTTTACCCAAATATGCACTCCCAAAACGGGTAAAAGTTATGAACTTTATCGGTTCGAACATCAATTTTTTTTTTTTTTTTAATTACAATTCTACAGATATATAATCTGAAATCTACTGGGATATTCAATACATATAATTATCGTACACCCAGACATCTACATCTACTAAGAGACGAGCCCTAACCGGAAATATAACCGAAAATATCTACTACCACTCAAATAATCTAGGAAAAAACTACTCCCAAATCCCAATTTTTGGGATTGGAGACAAGAGTCACAGCAGAGTCCCTGCTGGTAGGGGTGTTCGCGGTGCGGTTCGGGGCGGTTCGGGGCGGTTTTTTCGTTTTTTACTTCAAACCGCGCGGGTTGGCGGTTTGGGAAATTAGAAAACGAAACCGCAAATTTGATAAGGAAAACCGCTGCGGTTCGGGTTGGCGGTTTAGCGGTTTGGGCAGTTCGGGTCGGCGGTTTGGATTATAAATTTTTTAAAAAAATTTTGTGTGTTTTCACATTATAATTGAAGAAAAAATTACATAATTTTCATTTATTCATTACATATTGTTATATGATCATTAAATATCTTAATTTTCATAGTTAAAGAAGAAGAAAAATATATAATAATATTTAATTTGAACGCGGGTCAGCGGTTTAGGCGGTTCGGGTCGCGGTTCGAGTCAAAATTTGCGGTTTGGGTGGTTCGCGGTTTGACATGGGTCAAAACCGCACACCGACCTGAAATTTGCGGTTCGATTCTGTGCGGTTCAAAATCATTTTTAATATTTTTTCAAACTGCGCGGTTCGGTTCGGTTCGGTGCGGTTCGCGGTTTGACCCGAAATTGTGTTCACCCCTACCTGCTGAGACTCGAACACATGTTCTCCCATTTGGAGGAGAACATGTGTTACCACTAGGCCATGAGCCCCGGTGGCGGTTCGAACATCAATTTGAGATGCCAATTCGCGTAAAATAATATTTTACATATAAATAAATATAATTTGGATTTCGTCAATGATAGCGATTATAGTTTGATCCATTCCAACTTCCAACCAGTTTATTAAAATTTCAGTTATCATTTTAAATAAAAATAAAAATAATATTTATACAAAACAAAAATAAAATAACAATTAAAATTACATAATTTTATTTGTTAAGAATAACGGAAACACAGACATATATAATAACAATAAAGACCTTTTAGGTAATATTTTAAAATACATAGATTAACTGATTAATCGGCTTAAATATTGGGACTAAAAGAGCATTTAGCCTACTCTATATATTTGTTTAATTGTTGGATTCTTGTCATACATACCCGGTCACTAACTTTATAAGAATATATACATATATCAATTAAGGACAAGAAGAAGAAAAGCTCACTTGGGCCCAGATATTTTGTATTGGGCTCAATATTCTACTTCGAATGTGCGGCCTGATTCACAAACTTGGGCTGTGATTTGGGCTTCTTTCATGAGACGGAGTCATTATGATTTCACGAACGTTGTGTGAAAGAGTGTGGTCCCAATTAGAGAGGTCAATTTCGCTCACAAACCCGCAATGGGTATGATTTGGTAAATACTTAAGCGGGTTTGGTACGGGTTTGGTAATTTAAAACAAAATCCGCTGAGGGCTTGGTGCGGGTTTGGTAATTAAGCAAAACCAGCGGATACCCATTGCGGGTATCCGCTACCCGCAAGCTTAATTTTTTATTTTATTTTATATCTTTAGGGCAAAAAAAATCCCTCATATAAAATGACTCACTAACTTACAATTTTTGAATTGCTCTCTCTTAATATTTTTGAATTATTTTTAGTCATGGTTCAATAATTTTGATGATATGAATTTAACATAATGAAAGATATTCAGCTAGTGATTCATGTATTTAATTGTGATAATATGAATTTGACATTATGTTATAAATATTTTAAATTTTTATTTATGAGTCCTATTTTGTAAACTATCAAATACATTATTTTTTTTTTTTGTATGTATGAAAAAACATCAATATTTAATTAAAAGATTTTATTATTAAGAGCATAAAGGAATTCAATATTTTAAAAACCCGCAAAAAATCTGCTGGGTACCGGTGCAGATTTGGTAATTTATTTTTATATGCGGGTGCAGGTTTGGTAATGAAAATTAAAACCCGCAACAGGTATGGTGCGGATTTGGTAATTTATTTACATATGCGGGTGCAGGTTTGGTAATGACAAACCCGCACCAAACCCTACACACTGTCATCCCTAGTCCCAATTCGTACCTCTCAAACCTATTCTTTTTCCTCCTTATTTTTAATTTAAAAGTTTAAGACAATCTAACTATAAATAAATATAATAACACTTTAGTCCTTTTAATTTTAAAAATATAAAATTTAGTCCATGTCTTATAATATATTTTATTAATTGGGTCACTCTTTTTATCTATTTTTGAAAGAAAAAAATACTCTTAAAAAAAAAAAACAAAGTTTTTACTATTTTTACACAGTTTTAAGGGTATCCAAGTCATTTAACACTAATTGGGAAAAAATGAGTCAAAATTGATGAAAAATATTTAACGTTAGGGATTAAAATTTATATTTTTAAAACTGTAAGTATTAAAGTGTCATTATGAAAATCAGTGGGGCAATTGGATGTCATTTTCCCTAAATTTTAAGTCATTTATTACGAATTTGGATCGAGTGCTCATCTTTTTTATACTCAAATTTTTTATAATTTTCTTCCATGCGTACATTTGTAGGAATAGACGGTTAATTTTTAATTACTTATAAACTCTTATCTAATAACTACCAATCACATTAAAAAAAAAAAAAAAAAAAAAACTCAGCATAAAGCTCAGCTCAATATTGAATTCAAGTATATTTATTACATGCAATATGATAGTGGTGTTCGCAAATGATTTGGTTGTAAACAGAGATCATGTAAGGTTCAAACCTCTTGAAACAAAAATAAAAAAGGGGTGTTTGATTTGAGAAATACCTCCAAGGAGCGCAAACACATAATTTGCAATTAATGCTACCAAAAGAGTCTTTTGATTTTTTTCCGTCCACTCTTTCGGATTTGATTTTAAGCTTATATACTAATGAATAACTGTCTGATAAATGCAAAGGCGGTTTATCCCACGTTATGTAACTTCTTGTCTTTTTTTCTATCACATGTGGTAACTGTTGGGTCGTGCTCCTCGTTGGCCTGTCACTTGTGATAACTGATGGGGACGTGATCCAATTTCTCCATGTTTTACTATCCCTCAATTGTTAGATTGTGACCACGTTTACGTAACTGTTCCTCGATTTGATTAATGTATGACCAATTGGGCGATTCGGTTGCCTAACCGATTGGGTGATTCGGTTGTCTGGACGATTCTCGTTGCTTCTTTCATCTAGATGAGTTTCTTTTAAGCATTGTTGTGTCACCTCACTTGACTTAATTGAATGATGTTACCTTTTGGAGTTCTCTGTAATTTCATCTAACCTTTGCTATTTTTTGACTGTCAACAAGTGGATGTTAAAATACAAAGACTAACATATAACGCATAAAATGTGAAATATGTAAAGAACATTACTATATATGCAGTGGATCAGGCTGTAAAGTACTTGGGTATGATTTCGAGTAAGAAAATCTCTAAAAGAAACTGTAAATTTATGTCATATCTTAAATTTATGAAATAATATGTCTCCAACAATATATATTATTTTTTATCTAATTTAAATTTCATGTGACCACACTCTTTAGAATGATGTCTTACACATAAATTAAGATTATCATAAATACCAATCAATTGATATTGCACTAATTATATAACAAAATATTATATAGTATGTAGAAGGATTTAGAGCAAATCCTCTCATATGATTACCTAAATAAAAGTAATGTGGTATATATAATTAAGTTAATTATGAAACACCACTTTCATATATTTAATTAATACTAGGAATTTCATAAAATTTGCTTCCTTTAGTAGCGGAAAATCGAGCTCGTAATATTGATACATCCGAATTTAATTTATGCTCAGGATGACATGTGTTCTAATATCAATCGTTACAAATACATATATAGAACTCAATATTAAAAATAACTTATATTCTCATTTATACATTTGTGGCTCAACCCTTTCCCAACTTAGGTCGTTGCCTATGGTTTCATCCTAAATGTAAGATCCCATAAATGTTTGTCTACATACATTTAAATATATTACAAAATTAATAATAATTTTATATAGAATATTTTCTTTTTAATTGATGATTTTTACTATTAACTTTTTTTTTTTATTTTTGTAAAAAATAACAATTTCCCCTAATTGATTAATTAATTATAGTGGAGACTTATTAAATTATTATATTTTAATAAAATTTTACATTAACCTTTGTTATTTTCCAAATAAATAATTTAATTCTCTATTAATGTTTTTCTTTTTGCTAATACAATACATAAATAAATATATTCCACTATCATCACATCATCATTTTTTTGAAAATCTTATCATTATATTATTATTTTTTCTAATTAATTTGTATTATTAATTCTTTACAATATTATTTTTATTTATTACTTTCTTTATGTAAAAAATTGGTATTTTTTAACAATAATTTATAGTTTAATTATCTAAAGAAAATGTGCCTATAAATACAATTAATTAAAAAATAAAATTTAATAAGACATCACTAAAAAATTTCTCATAAGACCCCGAAAAAGTATGAACCGCCCATGATTTAGATTATTTTATTTAGTCTATGTGAGATTTGAGATCTGAACCAATCCTTCGGCTTTTGCTGCTTAATTTTTCTTATGTTAC
This sequence comes from Zanthoxylum bungeanum, assembly GCA_019454045.1. Taxonomy (NCBI): domain Eukaryota; kingdom Viridiplantae; phylum Streptophyta; class Magnoliopsida; order Sapindales; family Rutaceae; genus Zanthoxylum; species Zanthoxylum bungeanum. Next base: position 45,056 of record SKCR01019257.1, read on the forward strand.
TACGGCAGGGTTTGAGTATTTTTGTAAAACTAAATTTTACCAACGATGCTAATTAAGATGGAACTGTTTGTTAAATATTCATAGAGGCATCTTAATGGAAGTGGAGTGTGTGTCTATTTTAGTTTAAACTTGAAATTGTTTTCCATTTGAATATGGTCTCCATTAATATTTGGTAAATAAAATGGAAGAATTGATTACCACAATTATTTCGTTAAGACATGCATTCACATTTGGGTGAAAATTCCAAAATAATATAAATATGAACTAAAACTTTTGATCATCATATAAAATTACGTTGGGGCTGAGAATATTTTGAACATTTCAGATCAGGGGATGAGAGATAATTAGATGCCTGCAACTGCAAAGGCCATGTGAATCTGAAGTTGAAGTGGACATGAAACCACTTCTGCCTTGCTCATCATTTCTAGTATTTAATTTAATCAACATATTATTCCTATTTATTATTGGACTATTTTTCTTTCAATTATGAACTGGTCTCCAATGATTCTAACAAAAGTTAAAATAATTAAGCATCAACATATGTAAATGTTTTATGGAACTTGAGCTTTTTCAATAATATTCTGAGCCTTTTTTTTTTTTTTTGGTCATTTTGATAGAATTTATTTTTATATAAATATGTTTACACTAAAAACGTGAAAAAAGAAAAAAAATATATATGGTGGAAATAGATGGATAGAGAGTTGATAAAAGGGTACATATATCGATTAGAGTTGGCAGAACACCTCAAATCTTAATCGTCATTATGTATCTTGTATTGTTCAGAATAAATTTTCATTTAAATTAAAAAATAGGGTAGGAATTCGGGATTTTTTTGTCGCAATGAAAAAAAAGTTGGGATTCGTTATGAAAAATTAAAATAATTAATTACTGTCCTAACTCATTACTTAAAAATTTTCAAATTTTGATTCAGAATGAAAAATGTGATTGAGATTCGAGACGAAAAATCATTTCAATTATATAATTAGATCGGGATTGGGATTGAGACCGAACCCGAGAGGATTGCCACCCTAGCATCAATTCCAAAGCAAAGTGGGATACTATGATATGATGTTGACAATGAGATTAAGGACAAACTCTATAGCTTGGGGGACCAATTACCATTATCACTCTTCCTTGTATTTATGGAATTAATACTTAACATGTTCTTACTGGCCACACTTTCCCACATGAATTAGATAAGATGACTATATTAATGATACTCATTATACCACAACAAATCTTCATTTTGTTCAAGAAATTTAAAAATAAAATTGAAAATCAAAATCAAATTTATGAGCTGCTCGTAGATGAATATAACTTACTTACATATGTATCTATTTGGGTGCTGTCTCTTTTGGATTGTTTAATTACTTGGTGTTGGTAGAATTTTTTTTGTTATTGTTTTTAAATTTTATCTAAATTAAAGCAATTTTAATTGGACTTGGAGAGTAATACATGTAATGGGTTCATATCTAGAGTTAGATAATTTATTTGGTAAATTAATGATCACTATATATGATGATGTAGTATGAGCCAGGCATTTCCTGATGATATATCTTTTAATCAGTGTTTAATATTATTTTAAAATAGTGACTTGCATTATCAATGGAACATAAATGTCTTATTTCAATTGTGATCAAAAGAAACAAAAATTTGTTCTTATATATATATACTAGTATTTGGCATGTGCCTACGACACGGTGTTACAGAATTAAATGATTTTATTTTTTAATTAAATGATGCCCATGCCTACGGCACGGTGTTACACTATTTGCCCGTGCCTACGACACGGTGTTACAGAATTAAATGATTTTATTTTTTAATTAAATGATGCCCATGCCTACGGCACGGTGTTACAGTATTTGCCCGTGCCTACGGCACGGTGTTACAGAATTAAATGATTTTATTTTTTAATTAAATGATTTTATTTTAACTTTCTATTTTTTAATTTGAAAATTTGAAAATTTTTGACCATTTTCATCAATCAATTCACTCTCTTTCCTCCAATTACCAATGAAATGATCTGGGCTGTTAATTAAGCCACATAAAGAGAGTTGTTGGATACACTCTCTTTTCTCCAACACCATTCTCATTTATTATATAGATGTGTGTGTGATAACACAAACACAAATTGCAATGTGTACTTGCTCATATAAATGGTGATGATGAATAAAAATATATAAAATGGCCAAAACCCAATACTGAGAATCACCATAAATAGATAGAACAATATATTACAAAGCATACAATATTTCATTCATTAACTCCAATGTATGTTTTGATATCACACGAAAATCTCAAACAAATAATAATATTATAAGAGATAATACACTACAAACAGACAATCATAAAGGATTTTTTCCAAGTCATAGACTAAGAAACCAAGAGTGATAGTCAAAAAGTTAATGGCGTGTAATTAGTACTTTCAAGGAACGCATGTGGAAGAAAATGGAGTCGGTGAAGATATGGGTATTAGAGAAATAAATGCTAAATCTGTAAAAGAAAAATTGCTTTTGCATTATTTATTTTCATAGTTGCTGATTAAGATGCTAATTAAATGACTAAACCATGCATGATGATATTAAATTAAATTAAATTAAATGCCGTCTAACTCAAGAGATAATGTTTACACTTTGTCGTTTCCCTTTAAATGTATATTTGGGGTTATGGCAACACCATGGTATTGTAACCATTGTTAAAATATTCTCAAATTGGAAAAATTCAGGTTGCTTGGCAGATCAGTGCAGAGAGAGAGTGGTCACCAGCTCTATACCTTTTTGTCTTTGCTTTCTTAAGAGGAAAATTAAACTAGGGCAACCCACTTGATCTCATGATAAATTACATCACTGCCATCATTGCATGATATATAGCCAATGGAGTACTGATATATATATATATATTTATAGGTCATATCATAAGGTGTATGGAACCATGGGAAGTGATGAAACACTTGTATTTTTAGCACTGACTATGTATATTGATACAAGAATGTGTGTTGTTTACTAAGTTAACTAGTGATGTGACATATGACGTGTAATTATTATAAATTAATATCCTAGATTCAATAATCAATTTTCTTATTACTTTAACAAAAATATTAAATATACTCATATTTATTTCTAAAGTTATCACAATTATTCAATGAGAGAGTTGAGATAATTTTAAGAATAAATGTGAGTATGAATATCATTATCCTTACTTTAATTTTACGTATAGTACTTTATACGAGTCATGTATGTGCCTATAAATGATAATGACTCATGTATGTATGCATGCATGAGGTGCATGCATTTTGGTATAGTTTTTGTGAATTAGATGGGCAATAAAGAAAGCCAACATACTACATATACATAAATAGAAAAATCAGCTCTTCATAAACGCTTACTACAAGCATTAGCTAGTTCCTACTTTACAAGCAAAGCAAAGCAAAGCAAGAGAGCAGAAAAGAAAAGATCAGGTAATGAAAATGGAGTCTGGCTTCTCTCTTAAAACTTTTTTAGTGAACTTCATATGTCTATATATATGGATTTTTTTTTTTTTTTTAAAGAAGTTTTTGCTCTAATTAGTTTGAAGATAATTAAGTTATTAATATGATGTTTGATACTTAAAAGAAAAATGGGACGGGGGAAGATAGCAATTAAGAAGATCGAGAACACGACGACAAGGCAAGTAACTTTTTCGAAACGAAGAGCTGGGCTTTTGAAGAAGACTCATGAACTTTCAGTGCTTTGTGATGCTCAGATCGGTCTCATCATCTTTTCCAGCACTGGTAAATTGTGCCAGTACTGCACTCAACCTTTCAGGTTCTTTTACCAACAGACCCTAATTTAACCATTATTTTTTATTATTATTAATTTCTTGCTATACGCATGATCCTTTTTGTATATCTAGGGCTTTTTGCAGAACTTTTTTCATATGACATGCAGGATCTCATTCTCTCTCTCTCTTTCCCTTTGTTTCTATAACTCTTGTTGACCAAATTGAGTGTCTTGACCGGTTGTTTTCATGCTTCTGACAATTTATTTAGGGTTTCTTATAATCATATAATAATTGAAAGTAATGATAGATGTATATAGAACAACAGTTATATAATTAAAATAAAAATTTATTTTAAAATTATAGTTTCATTGTGGTTCTATACTTGAATACATATATATCATTTTTTTTGTCAATTAATGTTTGAATTGTCACAGAATGGAGCAAATCATTGAGAGGCGCCTCAAGGTGACTGGGACTCGCATTCCTGAGAATGATAGCCGGGTAAATTAAACTGCTATATATCTAATACTAATGATAGCCGGATTAATTAGAAGAAGGAATTAAGCTATTGATGGTTGGTTGGTGCCTTTATAATTTTGCAGGAGCAATTATTCAATGAGTTGACGGTTCTGAAAAAAGAAACCCGTCGCCTTCAACTGAGCATGCGACGATACACTGGTGAGGACTTAAGTTCTGTTCCTTATGATGATCTTGATGAACTTGAACAACAGCTTGAACACTCAGTTAACAAGGTCCGAGAACGCAAGGTATTAATTGTTGCTTGGCGGACACATGATTTTATTACAAGGATGGCTAATACGCTAAATACAATGTTTTCATAATTGTATCGGTGATCGAACCGGTATTGTAAAAGGTTCAATGAATCACTGATTCAATCGGTTGAACTGTACCTAAAAAATCGTCAAAACCGGTTTACGTAATAAATAGTTTTATTTAATTATAAAAAAAATTGAATTTGTCCGGCTTGGTTCATCGATTTTGACCGGTTCTTACCGATTTTTTCCGGACCGGTTTTTTACCTTTTGTCCGGACCGGACTCACAATCGGTTTTTGGATAACATTGGCAGAATATATTATTATTATTTTTAAAAAAATACAAGAAATTATAGCATTGGCACCGGACTTGGGCATGGTTAACCTATCCCTGGTGCCGCCCAAGGTTGCTTGTTTATTTGTTTGCTTATTTTCTAAAATTCAATCATGTAAATGCTAGTTATATAACTTGAAATATTTATGCATTATTTGTTATTTCCCAGTTCTTGAATTAATTTCTTCTTCTTTTTTTTGGCTGGGAATGCACAAAGAATGAGCTCTTGCAACAGCAACATGATAATCTACGTAGGAAGGTAATAAAATAATCTCTCTATACTTTTTTCAAACACACGAACAAATGAATTAAATCCATTTCAAAATTCACCCTCGCTTGATGTTTTTGTGCAGGAGCGAATGCTGGAGGAGGAGAACAGCAACATGTACCGATGGGTTAGTAAAAGATTTTGAAGATTGCATAGGAAGGAAATTTTGGAGATTTGAAAAACAGAAATATGTTTATTATTAATTGTTGTGCAGATTCAGGAGCACAGGGCAGCAATGGAGTATCAGCAGGCAGCAATGGAAGCAAAGCCAGTGGAGGAGCATCATCATCAGCAAATACTGGATCATTTTCCATTCTGTGGAGATCATCAACAACCCAGTAGTGTGCTTCAGCTTGCAACAAATAATATTCCTCCTCAAATTCTCCCTTATCACCATCTTCAGCTCGCTCTGCCCAACCTTCAGGATCCCAATATATAGAACCTCTATATATCAGCTGAAGGTATATAAATAATTAAAACTAGATAAATGATTAGGAGACTAAATTAGGACTAAATTGAGATAAAACTTATTATCAAAACAGCAAATTAAAAATAAAAATAAAGATAAAAGACCAAAACGACATTGTTTTGATGGTGATTTTGTACCTATTTAGTTCCCGTTTTGTCTTTATATCTTTGCTCTTAAAACTAATAACAACTGGTAACAGATTTGTGGTTTTTGGCAACTGATGTATTTACAATTCTGTACAGAAGGTTGTCCAAAAGAGGTTGTGAAAAAGGTGATGATAATCATGATGAAGATGAAGACTCACAATATCTCCTGGTTATTAATTACTTTATATAGTTTGGTTAATGCAGTAATTAAATTATGGGTTTATGTATCTGAAGATATGAAATGATTTCAATGTACTGTTTCTGTGTGTTTCTCATATATACAACTCTTTGTATATGTATTGAGATGTGTTTGCTTTACTGAAATGCATTGTGGAATGACTTGCAAGTTTTAGACATGAATTGTGATATCTGCTAAGAAGAGTATATTTATTAATTATTAGCTTGGAACTCAAAGGTCTTCCATATCATAGAAATAATAAGGTTCTTGATTTTCATGATAAACATAAAGTTTCATTTGGCTTACAATGAAATTTAGCATGGTGTAAATTTTTTTGGAATCAGGATGAGTTTCATCATGAGCTATGAATCTATGGTGGTTTCCGGACATCTCTATAAAGCTCCAGCCTGGATACTTCTTCACTCCTCTCATCTCCATGGATTCCCTTGTTGTTCTTGCTTCATCCCAGCGTTTGAATGCTGCATAAACATTTGATAACCCGATATATCTACCGTCATGATCTGGCTCTAACTCGATAAGCTTCTTTCCGACTGTTTCTGCGAGATTTAATTTACCATGCTTCATACACCCAGTAAGCAGAGCACTCAACATTGAAGCTGTTGGCTCCACTGGCATTTGACGTATGAATTCATATGCCTCTGTTACTTGGCCTGCACGCGACAGAACATCCACCATACAAGCATAATGCTCACTCTTAGCTATCATGCCATATGTACTGAGACTCTCAAAGAAATACCAAGCTTCCATTACTAATCCTCCGTGGGCACAAGCACTCAACAAGCACAAGAACGTGATCTCATCTGGGGTGATCCCAGTTGTTTGCATTTCTCTGAATAATTCAAGCGACTCTTTAGCAAATCCATGCATTGCAAGTCCTCCAATCATGGCATTCCATATCAAAACATCGGTTTGATGCCTTTTAATCACCCCACGAAACACAATTAAAGCCTCCTTGATCCCCCCAGACTTTGCATACATGTCAATAAGAGAAGTTTGCAAAGGCAAATTCAATGGCAAGCCATTATCAATTATATACTTGTGCATCTTTCTCCCTTGATCAAGTGCGCCTAAATGGGCACAAGCACACAACACACTCACCATAGTTACCCCATTGACCTCCGAACCAACGGCTCTCATTTCCTCAAAAATTACCACAGCCTCTTTGTAATCCCCAGTCTTAACATACCCATCAATCAAAGCACTCCATGACACAACGTTCCTCTCCGGCATCAACTCAAACACCTCTCTTGCCATATTCATTTTCCCACACTTAGCATACCCATCCAGCATAGAATTCCAAGAAATCAACATCTTCACAGGCATTCCATCAAACACCTGCCGCGCGTACACAATATCACCACAGGAGCCATACAAATGTATCAAGGAATTCGAAATAAACAAATCAGACTCATACCCAGTTTTTAAAATGTGAGCGTGTATTGCCACAGCAAGCTCCCGCTTGGCAAGGCGGGCCGACGCCTTTGCAAGAAATGGGTATGTCAAATGGTCAGGCGAGACCCCAGCTCGCAACATTTTAACAAACAAAGAGATCGATTTGTTAGGGATCTTGCTCTTCGAGTATCCTCTTACAACAGTGTTCCAGTAAAAGATTCTTGGGTTTGATATATGCAACAACGCTTTGCATGAGTAATCAACATCACCCGAATCGGATAATGCAGCAAAGCAAAGCATTCTTGATACAAAAGGGTCATCTTGAGAGAGGCCAAGACTGATTAAGAGAGCGTGAATTTGTTTCAGCATTTGCATTGATTTGCATTTATCAAGGAGATTGATTAGGGCTTGGCTTAGGATGCCATTTTTACATAACAATGACATCTTTGAGGTTTAATTCTGTCAGCTATTGCTATAAATTTCTTATGTTATGAAACAAGCCAAGCATCAATGAAAAAAATTGCCGTAGAGGTCAAAAGCAATAAGAGGATTGGCGAGCAATATATAGTTATAACTTTCAGCATCTTCAATCCATATAGTATTAGTATTGACTGATCAGATTCCAAAATAATCCGTGTCTGCTATAGAGGAAATTAATTCCAAATGTGGGTATGAATATTTCATTTAAAGAAGAATTGTATACAAGCAGTAGTTTTTTTTCCCACGAGAAATATTTTAGTAGGCTTCATAAATACACTAACTGTGCCCAGAAGTGGAGACCTCGGCACTGCAAACAGGACAGACCTGCAAGCAGAGACGGAAAGCAGTCATCAACATTCAACATACAGTCAAAATAGCAAGATATATCTTTCTAGAAGATGAAAAAGATGAACCATACAACTTTGTAGCCACAAGCTATTGTAATTCATACATAAAAAGTTGGTTTTATGAAAAAATGAAAAAAAACATAACCCGAGATGAAGATGCAAAACACTTCTGGCGGAAAAACAGCACTTCAACTTTAAAGATGCAACTATATGATATAAATGCAGTATTTATGTAGATCCATGTGTGACTATATATGGATACAAACTTCACTGAGTTCATATTAGTAACATGGTATTAAAAAATAATAAAATCAAGTGCAAACACCAGCAATCATGTGACTAGAACCACTAAAATTTATTTCAAAAAATAATATATCCCCAGAAATTTCACCAACAAAACAAATACCGTATCAAGCAGGGACCTAAACTAAAATAACTAGACAGGAAATAAATGAAGTAAGAAAGATGAGTCTTGTTGGAAACTGAGAAAGACAAGTATTGGATTTGAGATCCATGAGCATCATTGCTGCAACTTCCTTTACAATAATAAACACAAGATGATATTTTTCATTAAAAAAAAAAAAAAAACAAGGGTACCATTTTTTAAAAAGCGGGTGAACTGAAAAACATAATTCTACTCGGTCAATACTCTAAGGTTCGTCAATTCTACTAAATCAGCAAAGGATTTCGCCCAAGAGAAAATTATAATGAAGATTACACAATAGCAATAACCAGTAGCCTAAACAGAACAATCAATAAACTAGAGGAAAATCAAAGGTACAAATGCATACCTTGTTTATTTTCAACCAATTGTTTATGCAGTCAGAATGGTACGAGTGCTTGCAAGAAAGAACAGTCAAGGCCTCACCATCCTCATAGTCCAAACGACAAATAACACAGCTGAAAACCAAGAAAACAATTCTAATTATCACATGGCTGCTATATATATATTTAAAGAATGACCGATAGTTAAACACAAGAAACTAAGCAACCAATTCTAATGTACTCACGAATCATTGCTTCCATTTTGACTGGATCCTGCCTTGTAATTTACTGTAGGCAAAGAGGCAATTGTATCAGTGGATAGACCTCTGCTCTCTGTTCCAATCACTTCACCCAAAGCAAGCAACTCCTGAGATAATTAAATTGTATTGCGAGAAGGGAAATGAGAAAGAAGTTCCACTGAAAGCAAGAAATATTGAAAGTCAATCTAACCTCATATGAGAGCTCATCTGGATCAACCTCCTCCCATGTATCCTGCAAATGCAATAGTATATTTAGGTGCCCAAATGCCCAGAATAATATATAGAAAAAATATAAAATTATAAACAAGAAACCAGAGACCATAAGACAGACAATATCTTAAATGACAGGCACGCATGCATACTAAATGGTTTGAAACTCGAGGACAAACAAAAGCAAGGAAGATAATTAAAACTATAACATAATTTCGGAATCCCATAGCAGCTGCCGCAACCTAGAAAACTCCATTAATAACATCCTTGTGAGTATAAATAGGCAAAATTCATCTAATTTCAGAACCCCAGAGTAACTGCTGGAACTTTAAAAATCAATCAATAACATTTTTACAAGAATAAATAGGTAAAAATAATCTAGATACATATTCAGGCTAGTTATGTGGGTGAAATTATAGAGATAAAGAAAGAAAGAAAACATGTTCCTGGCCTAGTTAGGATTGAATTATACTAATTGCAAAAGGTTTATCATTGTTCAGAAAGGAACAGGTACCGCCACATATAAATAGAAGTTTGGGAAGGAACAGAAATAAGAAAGTAACTACAGGCAGTGAGGCAGCAATAACATAACACTGCAGCATTTTTGTCATAAACAAGATTCTGTGATCACTACAAACAAAAATCACGAATCACCACAGTTGTGCAAGTTGGGAAAAGCAGCCATTCTTTCTCTTGCAAGTAAATTTAATTTGTCAAAAGGTTACTAACAACTAACAAGGCAAAAATAACCAAAATAGAATTCGGGAAAGGGAAAAAAAGGGATATATGAAAGAGCATAAAAGAGAGATACATGGAAGATAATTTTTCTGCTGGAAAGGGAAAAAAATAAATAAATAAACTAGAGTATTTCAAGCAATGTTCTGAACCCAATAAATCACACTAATGAGGAGAGTGGCTCGTTTCAAACAATAAAACTTGGGCTAACGACTACTTATTGTCATTTTCATTCATGAATGGAAGCTGTGAATTACATCAATTCACTGCTTAAAGATTAAAAGAACAGAAAAAAAAAATTACAGGTCACCTATGTTGCACTAAATTAAACAAAAAAAAAGTGGCTGTTTAATGTTATATCACTAGCATCTCCCCTTCCTGACCATTTAATCGTAGAATGGCTACTGTTATGGAAAGCCAACAAAAGAAGACTACACATACACACAGAGATAGACAGTCACAAGGACATGCACAGAAGAAATGTCAATAACAATAATAATCGACCTCTACAGTTAATTATCACATAGAACACGTACTGTTCCACAAAATATTCAATTAATATTGTCAGTCAAGAAAATACCTGAGAGTGACCGCTGTGAACCTCAGGGTCCTCAATTTCTCCTGCAAAGACAGACGGAAAGTAAACAGTCTGAAAACTGCTAATTACAAAACTTTACAGAAAAATATAAAATAAATCTTCATGCTCACGGTCATTGATTCCAGCAAGAACGAACAGCCTAGCTGCCATATCTCTTTCTTCGGCATCCTGTAGGGCTCTTGCATAAGCCTCATCACTTGAAAAAACATCCGAGTCATATTCAACACAAGGATTGTTATCCTCCTCAACTTCATCGTGAGCATGCACATCAAATACATCCTCATCCTCATCCTCATCTTCATCAACAACATCAGAACCAGCATACTCATGGTTCTCATGATCATCGGCATCACTTTCATCATGAACATCACCACCAAAATCACCATCTTCATCATGCAAATAACTTCCAGCTTCCCAACTTCCATAATCACTCCCCTCATTATTATTCATCGTCAACATCATATACGCTCTTTCCTACCCAACATACACACAAATCAATCAGTAAAGCAATACTCGGGGCAATTAAGTAATTTCATAAGAAATTAGCATAAAGATTAAGGCTTTAACCTGTTCTTGGAGGGTACGGGCAAGAGCGAGGTCAGCATCGACCTGACTAAGAGCAGTGAACGGAGTTCTTGAAGCTTGTTGCTGCTGCTGCTCTGAGTTCGATTCTGATTCTTCCTCAACAACTTGTAATTCTTCACTCCCCACATTGTTGTTGATATTATAATTAGGGTTCTGTTCTTGTTCTTGTTCTTGTTCTTGATCTCTTTCCAGGTCGTCGTCGGTTGCTTTCCCTTTGCTATCCATTAACGAATTCGTTTCAAGAATTGATAACGATACCGTTTTTATTTTATTTTTTTATCCTTTTGTTTGTGTGTGGTTTTTTTATGGATCGAATTGGGGAATTTTGTTTTGAAGAATCTTTAGGTAGAGAGAGAGAGAGAGGACGACAAATGATTAGAGAGAGAGTTTAACACGAAATACAAACTACAAAGTACAAACGTAGAAGAAAAAGAAATGGCTAAATGGGCTTTGATGGGCCGATGCGGGCCGGGTTGCTTCGGTGGGAATCTTGCCATGTCAGCCTCAAAGGTACGGAATTAAGTTGCACGCGTCAGGTTCTGTGTGCGCCGTTTGATTTCTTGGGTCCTTATTACTTTACATCGTAACAGACGGGACATGGATGAAGTTTTTTTCAAGTAGTTCAGTTTTGAACTTTGATTCGCACGCGCCACTCGACTCGCCAACTCGATCGGAGTCCGGATGAGGTGTTTTCAAATTTCAAAATGTTTTTGCCTGAGCTGAGAATTTCATATAACAAAAAAAAAAAAAACAATATGAATTTTCAAGTGTAAATTAGTATTTTAGTAAATTGAAAATCAAACTGAAATACAACTTGGAAAATAAAAATTATTTTAGTCCGATACAGTAGTGATGTTTTAAGATGATGTTAAAAATATAGTGATTATGTGGGTAATTAGTAATTAGCTCGAACTTCATGGATTAAATAAGCATTTGCTCCCACCAATGTACGAAGTAAAACCATATTCATTAGAAATGAGTATATGCATACATATGATCTCAATTATTAATCTGTCAATCAAATTAGGTTTACTATAATCAAAGGATAATAGTTCAAATGGGGCTTGTGCTTTCAAGCTTAAAATTAAGGGGCATCACATGTACATTTGAACAAACTTAACAAATTTTTTCCCATATAAAAACAACAATATATTACACCCTAACCTATATATTTTATAGATTCTAAATTAAAATTGCTATATGAGTTCAAATTATCATGACTTAAGAGAGAAAAAATTGGATTGTTCATTTGTTCATTCACTTTTTTGTCATGCAGAGGCGGCCATAAATTATCTTGAAATTTTTTCGTCCCTATACGAGTATATAAAATGAGGTTCTATTGATAAATGATAAATATAAATACAAATCATATTATATATTAAATTTGAAATTTCTCTAAATTCAAGATCTCTAATTTAGAGTCAAATTTAGAGACTAACTAATTATCTGTGTCAACTCTCCCCAAACCACCTCTATTCCCAAAACCACCTCTATTGCCATGCATGTTTTTCAACCAATTATGAAAACAGTCACACACATAGCAAGAAGTGAGTTAAAAAAACAAACAATTATCTAAGGGTACGTTTGGCGGACTGTATTATATTAAGGTGTATTACATTATTTAATAAATGGTGTATTACATTATGATGCATTATATTAGCAATGTATTATTTAATGTTATGCATCGTTTGGTATTATATTGTATTATATTAATTTAATGTTATACAATATTTGGTACTTCACTAGGTTGTATTAATTTTTTTGTGATTAATAACAATTATATTTTAGAAAGAAAAAAAACTACTAATATTTTATAATTTTAGTAATATAACATTTGTTAAAAATTATATTTTAAAACTGTTGATGGTGTTTTTCGGGCACTATGTTATTTAAACAACACGACAGGGGTAAAAGGGGTAACTCCATTGATCGAGACCGTTAAAGCCGACCCGACAACTTGACGGTAAGAGGCCGAGCACTTTATACTAAATGGCCGAGCACTTGAGATCGGATGACCGAGCATTATCAGATCGAAAGCAGCATTCTCAGTTCAAATGGCTATCATGACCGACCTCATAAAGACCGAACACATGACGAGGCGTGCTCAGGAAGATAAAACATCTTATTCTTGCGGAAAAGGGATAAGTTGTCCTACTTTAATGGGGTAAAGTGATAAGTTAATATCCTAATAGGATAAAGGGAGTAAATGTAGTTTTTATTAGGAATCCTTATGGGAAAAGGGAATAGTTTTGACTAGGAATCCTGATAGGAAAAGGAGACCATCTCCAATTGGGAATTCTTGTATAAATAGGAATCTGATTTCTTCACCATTATAAATAGGAGGGTAGAGTGAGTGTAGAAGGAGAAGTAAAAGACATCTGAAAATCATCACAAGAGTGAAGATTAGAGTCATAAAGTTCCAATTTATAAGAGCAAATGAGAGGTCTGAGAGGTGTATTTGAGTAATAAAAAAGTACCACCCTGTTCTTGTCCGTGGACGTAGGTCGGATCCCAAAATCCACCGAACCACGTTAAATCACCTTGTCTGATTGGCGTATTTTCTCGTTTTCCGCTAAGTTTGCTTTTGGTTCCCTATAACCAAACAAATTCGCAGTTGAATGAGGATTCCCTCCGAGGTGATATTCCTATATTACCCAGAGACCAAAATCCACCGTCAACAGTTGGCGCCGTCTGTGGGGAACTTCACAAAAAGCAGTTCACGTGATAAGACAAATGGCGGAGGGCGGAAATCACCAACCAGGAGGTCCGGCAATGGACTGGATGAAAAAGATGGAAGATAACATGAGGTCTATGATGGATCGACTAGAAAGAATGGAAGGAGCCAACAACGAGAAACCTGAAACCGGGGCCGGCCAGAAGAGGAAAGAGAGGGAAAAAGGGAAAAGAGTAGTAGATATAAGCGAAGACGAGGGGCCCAGAAAGAGAGGTCCCTATGGGATAAGATCTGAAGTGGTAGGAAAAGAACCACGATCAGAGGACACGTGGGAAGAAGAAGAGGAGGAACCATCACCCGACCCCTCCTCCGACAGATTTTACAACTCCGAGAGGGAGAATAGAAAATACAACGAAGACGTACAGGAGACCTCCGAGCTCAAGGAACGCCACAGGAGAACAGAAGGACACAGAAGGCGACACGGGGGCACAGCCCGTGAAATAAAGTCTTGGTTGAGAAAAGAGATGACCAGATGGGAAGAAGGCCTCAAGATCGGCGCGGAGACACCCGAGGCGAGGAAGAGGGGTCTCCCCTTACAGAAGAGATAAGGTCAGCACAGTTCCCGAAGCGATTTAACATGCCGACCATGACACCGTACAAGGGACATACCGACCCAAAGACCCACAATGAAAGTTTCACCCTGTTGATGGAAGTGCAAGGGGTAACAGGGGACGCCATCTGCAAAGTGTTCCCCCTAACTCTGGCCGGACCAGCCATTCTATGGTACAGGAGCTTAGCCCCAAGAAGCATCAGCAGCTTCACGCAATGAAGAAGTCATTTATACGACACTTTAAGGGGGCTTGTGTCCCCAGAAAGACGATTGGAGAACTCCGGCTCATGAAGCAATGAGACGATGAACCTCTGAAGATATTTATTAAAAGGTACCATAATATGGTACTCGAAGTCGGAGGGTACAAGTCCCCTGAGGCCCTAGAAAGCTTGAAAGGAGCCTTGAGGGTCGGAAGACTATGGACCCACCTAAGGATCCAGGACACACCCCGGACTACGCCACCGCTCTGGAGGTGGCTCGGAAGTTCGTTTTGTTAGAGAATGAAGAAAAAGTGTCCCGAAAAGGGAACACCATCAGAGATAAAACCACAAGGGAAGGCGCCCCTCGCCGAACAGAAAGAGAATCCAGAAGACCTCCCCCGAAGCACAAAGAATTCAAGCCACTACACCGGGATAATCAGGAGAGAAGGGCGCCGACCCAAGTGAACCATGTGGTCGGGGAAGATGCATACATCCCCCTAAAGAAACCACTGGGACAATTTTCATGGAGATTCAGGGGAAAGGCCTCTTAGTGGAACCCGACCAAAGGAGATTCCCACCAGACAGAAGGAACCAAAAAGCTTATTGTGTACACCACAACTCCAGAGGACATGCAACGGACGGATGTAAAGATCTGCGAGAGCAGATGGAAGACCTAGCAAGAAACGGATATCTGAACAAATACATTGACCACGAAGTTATGACGACCAGACAAAGAGCATGTGGCCGCCAAATCAACTGAAAAAAGGGCAGTTTGTCCCCGAAACATAAATAAAAATTCTCTTTTCAAAAAGGGTTCTCGTCCACTTTCTTAAAACATAAAAAGAATGACCTATTCAAAAACCAGGGACAAACTTAGCGCCTAAATATAGAAAGAATCGACCAAACAATAAGACTTGCTCAGCTCGGGTCTGGACCTTGCTCCACCGAGGCTATTCAGTTATCCGGCTCGGGGTCGGGTTACGTCCCACCGAGTCATACATATTGGTCTGGGGATGGGACATTCCCCCAGAGCCAAGTACGTCTTTCGGCTCGGGGCTGGATAGCGTTCCGCCGAGGCCCCTTCATTAATCGGCTCGGGGCTGGATCGCATTCCGCCGAGGCCTCTTCGTTAGTCAGCTCGGGGCTGGATTTCGTTCCGCCGAGGCCATTTTCGGCTCGGGGTCGGGTTACGTCCCACCGAGTCAATACTCACTGGTCTGGGGAAGGAAACATTCCCCCAGAACCAAGCATCTCTCCTGGCTCAGGCCCTCAGGGGCATGCTCAGTATACAGGATCCGTGAGAAGCATAGCACAGGGAGGGATGATACCCCTGTGGCGATTGCTTACTCCAGTGTTGTCGAACGTAAAGGAACATGCCCTTAATGTGTCGAACACTCTTCTGATCCTTGCCCACCCGATGTAATGGATCCGTGGGAAAGCATAGCACGGGGGATGATGACACCCCCGTAACGATTGCTAACTCCAGTGATGCCAGGCCTAAGGAGGAATATGCCCTTAGTACCCCGGACACTCTTTGATCCATTCATCATCCGGATCTGTGAGAGACACAGCACGGGGAGGCGTATACCCCTGTGGCGTGTGCCTGCTCCAGCGTGGTAAGGAGGAGCCCTCATACAATACACAGGATCCCCAGGGAACCGACGTGTAGAGGATGTGCCCTTACCATTCAAACGCTCTTCTGATCCGAATCCTGGTTCGCCGGGACACTGAATTGGAAGATTCAGAATTGTGTTTTGGGGACCTCGGACGGGACACTGTCTTGAGGCATCCATGTTGTTGTTTATGCTTGCAAAACGTTTTTATTTTGGGATAGGTGCTGAGTCACCCCCGCCTTTTTTATTTTCCAGAAACTTATTTTTGTTTTCGGCCGGTCTGGTAGGGGGACGCCCGTGCCAGATTCGGTAGGGCTTCGAAGGTTGATTCATTTCCCTTCTGAATAAAAGTCCCTGGGGTTAGTCGGCTCGGTGCCGGATTTCGTTCCGCCGAGGCCACTTGGTTATTCAGCTCGGGGTCGGGGTACGTCCCACCGAGTCTGTCTTTGGACTGAGGACGTAACATTCCCCCAGGACCAAGTGATTCAAACAGCTCGGGGTCGGGCGATGTCCCACCGAGTCTGTCTTTGGACTGGGGACGTAACATTCCCCCAGGGCCAAGTGATTCAAACAGCTCGGGGTCGGGCGATGTCCCACCGAGTCTGTCTTTGGGCTGGGGACGTAACATTCCCCCAGGGCCAAGTGATTCAAACAGCTCGGGGTCGGGCGATGTCCCACCGAGTCTGTCTTTGGACTGGGGACGTAACATTCCCACAGGACCAAGTGATTCTTACAAGCTCGGGGTCGGGCGATGTCCCACCGAGTCTGCCCTTTTGGACTGGGGACGTAACATTCCCCCAAGACCAAGTGATTCTTAACAGCTCGGGGTCGGGCGATGTCCCACCGAGTCTGCCCTTTGGACTGGGGACGTAACATTCCCCCAGAACCCAAGTCTCTCACTCAACTCGGGGTCGGGTTACGTCCCACCGAGTCAGCTTCTTTGGTTGGGGACGTAACATTCCCCCAGAACCCAAGTCTTTCACTCAACTCGGGGTCGGGTTGCGTCCCACCGAGTCAGCTCCTTTGGACTGGGGACGTAACATTCCCCCAGAACCCAAGTCTCTCACTCAACTCAACTCGGGGTCGGGTTACGTCCCACCGAGTCAGCTTCTTGGTTTGGGGACGTAACATTCCCCCAGAACCCAAGTCTTTCACTCAACTCAACTCGGGGTCGGGTTGCGTCCCACCGAGTCAGCTCCTTTGGTTTGGGGAGGTAACATTCCCCCAGAACCCAAGTCTTTCGCTCAGCTCGGGGTCGGGGTAACGTCCCACCGAGTCAGCCCTTCGGACTGGGGACGTAACATTCCCTCAGGTCCAAGTGCCTTTCACAGCTCGGGGTCGGGGTACGTCCCCCGAGTCAGCCCTTCGGACTGGGGACGTAACATTCCCTCAGGTCCAAGTGTCGTTCTCAGCTCGGGGTCGGGTTGCGTCCCACCGAGTCAGCTCCTTTGGTTTGGGGAGGTAACATTCCCCCAGAACCCAAGTCTTTCGCTCAGCTCGGGGTCGGGGTACGTCCCACCGAGTCAGCCCTTCGGACTGGGGACGTAACATTCCCTCAGGTCCAAGTGCCTTTCACAGCTCGGGGTCGGGGTACGTCCCACCGAGTCAGCCCTTCGGACTGGGGACGTAACATTCCCTCAGGTCCAAGTGTCGTTCTCAGCTCGGGGTCGGGTTGCGTCCCACCGAGTCAGCTCCTTTGGTTTGGGGAGGTAACATTCCCCCAGAACCCAAGTCTTTCGCTCAGCTCGGGGTCGGGGTATGTCCCACCGAGTCAGCCCTTCGGACTGGGGACGTAACATTCCCTCAGGTCCAAGTGTCTTTCACAGCTCGGGGTCGGGGTACGTCCCACCGAGTCAGCCCTTCGGACTGGGGACGTAACATTCCATCAGGTCCAAGTGTCGTTCTCAGCTCGGGGTCGGGTTGCGTCCCACCGAGTCAGTCCTTCGGACTGGGGACGTAATGTTCCCCCAAGCCCGAGCATCTCTCACAGCTCGAGACAGGATCACATGCCACCGAGCACATCATCGTTAGCTCAGAGGCAAAATTTTCTCCTCACAATCGAGATTGGATCAGTCAGGGGTCAGGACCCCCAAATCTCTGGTACATATATTACAGAGGATGAGTCATTTTTAGTTTGGACAACAAGAGGAACTTCATCTCCTGATGGAACGACCCCAGTAAGAAATTTGCTTTGAGGTGGAGAATCGTTCTGAATAGGGTCAGCATCTCCAATAAACCGAGGATATGAAGATAGAAACAGAAGACTTAGTTGATGGCAAAGACAATTTCTCGGTGATTTCTGGAGCGACCACCAGCAAGGCGATCAGCACACCATCTTTTTTTTTATAGTTCCCGGCATCAACTCACAAACTCGTTGTTACCGAGAACTAGGGGACAGATGTTGATGGTGTTTTTCGGGCACTATGTTATTTAAACAACACGACATGGGTAAAAGGGGTAACTCCATTGATCGAGACCGTTAAAGCCGACCCGACAACTTGACGGTAAGAGGCCGAGCACTTTATACTAAATGGCCGAGCACTTGAGATCGGATGACCGAGCATTATCAGATCGACAGCAGCATTCTCAGTTCAAATGGCTATCATGACCGACCTCATGAAGACCGAACACATGACGAGGCGTGCTCAGGAAGATAAAACATCTTATTCTTGCGGAAAAGGGATAAGTTGTCCTACTTTAATGGGGTAAAGTGATAACTTAATATCCTAATAGGATAAAGGGAGTAAATGTAGTTTTTATTAGGAATCCTTATGGGAAAAGGGAATAGTTTTGACTAGGAATCCTGATAGGAAAAGGAGACCATCTCCAATTGGGAATTCTTGTATAAATAGGAATCTGATTTCTTCACCATTATAAATAGGAGGGTAGAGTGAGTGTAGAAGGACAAGAAAAAGACATCTGAAAATCATCACAAGAGTGAAAGATTAGAGTCATAAAGTTCCAATTTATAAGAGCAAATGAGAGGTCTGAGAGGTGTATTTGAGTAATAAAAAAGTACCACCCTGTTCTTGTCCGTGGACGTAGGTCGGATCCCAAAATCCACCGAACCACGTTAAATCACCTTGTCTGATTGGCGTATTTTCTCGTTTTCCGCTAAGTTTGCTTTTGGTTCCCTATAACCAAACAAATTCGCAGTTGAAGGAGGGTTCCCTCGGAGGTGATATTCCCGTATTACCCTGAGACCAAAATCCGCCGTCAACAAAAACTTTTTATTAAAATAAAGGCAGATCCGCTAGTTTAGTTGTTAAATATTTTTGATGAATTTTTAGAATTTCTTCGAAGATATGATGTTTACCCAAAAAGCAAACAAAGTAAATACAAAAATGAAAACTGCAAATCATATAATAGATAAAGCTAAACCCATCAAGTATACTTGAAATACAGGAGATTCAGATCTACAATAGAGAAGTAGCAGCAAGAAGCCACGACGGCGATGGCGTAAGCTTAATCTATAGCCAGCAACGACGGTTGAGAGATGTGAGCCGAAGAAGAAGAAGCAGCAAAGATAGTTTTTTTTTCCTTCGGATTTTGTGTTTTTTCATTAATGCAGTATAAAACCGCACTCCCCCGGCCCCTATCATGCATTTAGTTTATACAATGCAATGGATCATTTTTTTTTTTTTAATCGTTAGAAATTTCGCCGTCAAATCACTCAATCTCAACTTAAACGAAATAGGTAAAATCCCCGGTTGTCCCAGATTATTGTAATGAATCCAGTAGCTTCCAATTGTCCAACTGCCATTGAAATGTATTGCTACCAACTGCAGGTCATCCTTATAGACTAATGAAGATAGCTCTAAGCCAACTTTAGGTGCTAAGTTGAAAATAGGGCTAACAAACAAAGTAAAACCATGAATCAAGGAGTGAAAGGTGAGTGAACAGTAACCACACATTGGCTATAAATTCAGCCTTCCAGTGAGCTTGTAATTCATCCCAAAGAGTGTTAGAGAGTGTAGAGAGGGGTTTTGTAAAGTTTATTCTTTGTAAACTTGTAATTCTATTCTTGATAGTAATATAAATTAATTCGGTTTTTCCTCAAAACACTCAAGAGTGATCAGGTGAATCACAACAAGTGGTATCAGGAGATTTGGTTCTTCTTTGGGGTCGTAAAACCGAAGAACGGAACTTGGTTCGGAAAATTCGGGTTCCGGCAAAGTTGTCAAAAATCAATTTTGAGCATACCATTAGATAGTTCACGTCAAGACGAGTTTGGTGGTATTTTCCGGCGATCAAACGGAGATCGAAGCACGCCGTATGCGCCCGCACACGCCGGCGAGTGAGAGCCACTTTCATCCACGCGCCACACGCGCGAACCAAGGTTGAAGACGACACACGTCATCAGTCCAGTCAGCACCACGCAATCTGCCACGTCAGCAAACCCGCCACATCATCTGCCATGTCACCCTACCACGTACCATGTCAGCATCCGGGCCCACTAGCCACGTCAGTAACATGGTAAATTTCATTTAGCCCCCTGAAGTTTTGAAATTTATAGTTTTGCTCCAGAATTTTTGGGAATTTACAAATCAGCCCATATGTCGGATTTAGACCAACGAATTATCTATTCCACCATTTTCGACCGTTCCGGACGCAACGGTGACCTCCGATTTTTGAAATTCAGCCCCGATTTTAGTGTA
The DNA here is from genome assembly GCA_019454045.1 of Zanthoxylum bungeanum. Classification (NCBI taxonomy): domain Eukaryota; kingdom Viridiplantae; phylum Streptophyta; class Magnoliopsida; order Sapindales; family Rutaceae; genus Zanthoxylum; species Zanthoxylum bungeanum. Next base: position 66,132 of record SKCR01019257.1, read on the forward strand.
TTTTCATTTTAAACTTTAAAACTTAAAATGGAAGTTGAAGATTCATCTTCTGGTGCAATGATTAAACTGACTGCAACTAATTACTCCCTATGGAGACCTCAGATGATAGATTTTATGCATTGCAAAGATCTGTTTGATGTCATCGAGATGAAGGGAGTGGAACCATAGTCTGTTAAGGAGTATGACTGGAATAAACTCAACAACAGAACTATGGGTCAGATTAGGTAGTGGATCGGTCACAGTGTCTTCCACTACGTAGCACAGGACACAGATGCTTATGAAATGTGAAGAAAATTGGAAAACATGTTCCAGGCTAAAACAGCTCGAAATAAAGCCTTAATCATGAGGAGTTTGGTGAACCTGAAGCTGCGGAGTGGAACTTCCGTTGCAGAACACACCAATGAATTTCAGAGCCTGGTGAACCAGTTGTCTGCAGTAAACATGCAACTGGCAGATAAAGTTCAAGCCCTCTTGCTACTCAGTTCTCTTCCTGATAGCTGAGAGACTCTGGTGGTTACTCTCGGCAACTCAGCTCCAGGAGGCAAACTTACCATGCCTATGGTAAAAGACACATTGTCAAATGAAGAAGCAAGAAGAAAAGACGTGGGCTCAGATCAAACGGAAGCCCTTGTCTCGGAGCAATGAGGAAGACAACATGAGAAACATCAAGGTGATAGGAGAGGCAGAAGCAAAAGCAGAGGCAAATCCAAGGACGGGAAAAAGACATACAAGTGCTTCCACTGTGGCATTGAAGGTCACTTGAAGAAAAATTACCTGAAAACTGCAACGGGAGCAGGGACAAGGCAATAACTAGCCGAAGAAGAATGATGCGGAGACAATGGTAGTTACCACAGTAGATGTAGCTATATGCTCCGGCCAGGAAGAATCATGCCTTCACACCGCAACTCAGGATGTCGAGTGGGTGGTAGATACTGCAGCATCCTACCACGTCACTCCTCACATGGATTTCTTCACAACATACAAAGCAGAAGACTTTGGAGCAGTGAAGATGGGGAATACCAGTTCTTCTCAGATAGTGGAGATTGGTGAAATACAGTTGCGGATAAATGCAGAGTATACAATAACCCCGAAGGAGGTCAGACATGTTCCAGAACTTTGGCTCAAATTACTCTCGGGGGTAGCCCTTGACAAACAGGGTTATGCTAGTCACTTCAGCAATGACACTTGGAGGACGATAAAAGGTGTCATGGTCATCGCCCAACGACACATCTATGGAACCTTATACAAAACTAATGTGAAAATTTGTGCAGAAAGCCTCAATGTAGCTGAACCAAAGGCTTCTCAGAATCTGTGGCACCAGAGACTCGGTCACAATAGTGAAAGGGCGTTGTCTACCTTGACAAAGAAAGATCTAATCATTGTCTCCAAAAATGATGCTCTAGATCCTTGCAATCACTATCTATTCGGTAAGCAACATAGAGTCTCTTTCAATATCTCTTCTACAAGAAAATCAGAGTTACTCAGTCTGATGTATGTGGTCCCTTGGAGGTAAATTCACTAGGCAGTAATAAATATTTTCTGACTTTCATTGACGATGCTTCTCGGAAATTATGGGTGTATTTTCTGAAATCAAAGGATCAGGTCCTGGACTATTTCAAACTGTTCCATGTCATGGTCGAGCGTGAAACAGAGAAGAAACTGAAGTGCCTTCGCACATACAATTGAGGCGAATACACTTCCAGGGAGTTCGATGCCTACTGCGGAAACCATGACATTCGACATGAAAGGACTGTTCCACGCACCCACAACACAATGGTGTCGCTGAAAGGATGAACCGCTCCATTATGAAGAAATTCAGACGCATGATCAGCATGACTAAGCTGCCAAAGCCATTCTGGGGAGAAACTATTCGTGTCGTCTGCTACCTGATCAACAGATCACCATTTATACCGTTGAACTTCGAGATTCTGGAGAAAGTGTGGTCTGGTAAGAATCTCGCATATTCTCACCTCAGAATATTCAGATGTTTAGCATTTGCACATGTATCCAATGAGCTCAGGCAGAAGCTCGATGCAAGAACTACTTCATGCATCTTCATATGCTATGGAGACGATGAATTTGGATACAGGCTATGAGACCCGAAGGAAATGAAGGTCATCAGAAGCATGGATGTAGTGTTTCTCAAAGACCAGACAATAGAAGACATTGAAAAGCCCAAGATGTCTTCTAAAACCAGCACCAACAAAGCTGATGCAAATCCAGACACAACCCCAGCACTAACACCAGTGGCCACATATGATGATGAGGTGAAAGATATACCAGAAGCAGAACCAGAGGAGGAAGAAGGTATTGAGCAGGGGGAGCTACAGCCTGCTCCATCAGAGGCTTCAGGATCATCCATAGATCCGGATGACAACAGACAGCCAGAACCTTCAGTACGAAGATCTGAGAGATGCCGGATTCCATCAACCAGATACTCAGGATCAGAATATATTCTGCTTATTGATGATGGGGAGCCAGAAACCTTCAACGAATCTGTATCTCATAAAGACAAAGATAAATGGCTGCACGCAATGCAGGATGAGATGAAATCTCTGCAGAAAAATAACACTTATGAGATAGTCAAGCTCCTACATGGAATGAAGGCACTGAAGAACAAATGGGTATTCAAGCTCAAGAAAGATGGTAGCGGAAAAGTGGTGAAACACAAAGCTCGGCTAGTGGTCAAAGGATTCCTACAGAAAAAAGCGAATTGACTTTGATGAGATATTTTCACCAGTGGTAAAAATGGCTTCAATCCGAGTTATCCTAGGATTAGTAGTCAGATTGAACTTGGAGCTTGAACAGATGGATGTCAAAACATCATTTCTTCATGGTGATCTGAATGAAGAAATCTACATGGAGCAGCCAGAAGAATTCAAGGTTTTAGGAAAAGAAAACCTTGTTTGCAAGCTGAAAAAGAGCTTGTACGGGCTCAAGCAAGCACCGAGGCAGTGGTACAAGAAGTTTGACTCATCCATGGTGGGTCAAGGCTACAAAAGAACTAAAGCAGATCAGTGTGTATACATTCAGAGGTTTCCATATGAAAATTTCGTTGTTTTTCTACTGTATGTAGATGACATGTTGATTGTTGGACAAGAAGTAGCGAAGATCAGCCAGCTGAAGAAGGAACTCTCCAAGTCTTTCGACATGAAAGACTTAGGACCAGCTCAATAGATTTTGGGAATGACAATTGTTCGTGATAGACAGAACAAAAATTTAAGGCTTTCACATGAGAGATATATTGAACGGATAATCAGGAGGTTCGATATACAGACAGACAAACCAGTCAGCATTCCGCTAGCGCACCATTTCAAATTGAGCAAGAGTTTGTGCCCCTCATCCAAGAAAGAGATAGAGTAAATGTCAGCAATACCATATTCTTCAGCTGTTGGAAGCCTTATGTATGCAATGGTAAGTATCTGGCCAGATATTACACACGCAGTGGGTGTAGTGAGTCGTTTTCTCTCTAACCCTGGAAAGCAACACTGGGAGGCAGTCAAATGGATTCTCAGGTACCTCAAGGGTACAACAAAGTTATGTCTGTGTTACAGGAGAATTGATCCGATCTTGGAAGGCTATACAGATTCAGATATGGCAGAAGATCTTGATGGAAGGAAATCTACATCATGAAACATCTACACTTTTGCAGGAGGAGCTGTGTCATGGCAGTCAAGATTGCAGAGGTGTATTGCATTATCCACTGAACGGGCCAAATTTGGTCCAAGGGTAACTTCGACCTTTTGCTTCGGGCCCACTACTGGATGCACCCCCTAACCAAACCCCAAAGGCGTAATACAGGCCCAGGCCCAATGATTTTCAACACATGTGACCAAATGATCATCCAATGGCCAGTCCACTTAATGCTCGGTCTCATAAATAAGAACCAGCCGTTCCAGCCTACAAACGGGCAGAAACACTAAATGCTCCTCATGAAGTCGATCGTAACTGACTCCCAACGGACAAGTAATCAAAAAGCAGTAAATGCATATGCACCCGAAAAGGCATGTATATAAACGAAGAGTATCCAAGAGGAATGGGGGGAGGAATTCTCATAGCTCAACCATATTCTCTCCATAGCTCTCAATATTTCACATCAACCGCCCTCACGGCAGATCACGAGTATCAAGGTAATCTCTAGCCTTGCTCTTCCATTATTTTCAGCTCATCTCCCTCACTGACTTGAGCGTCGGAGTGCCCCCGGCACCCACCACACCGGTGGGCAGAACTCCCGCTCATTCTACCTCTGTTTTGCAGGATCGCTAGCGCCCCAAATTACAAATTCTCGATTGTGGACCTCGGGCGAAAACCAGCGTCTACAATTTGGCGCCCACCGTGGGGCCCTAGCGATTCATAGCATGCAAAGATCTCTCCATCTACGATCCTTCCAAACACCCCTACTCATATGGCGTTTCGCAACGAGCAAACACCAGATTTCATAATCACATAATTAGTCATCCTCCAAGAATAATTACAAACATTGGAGCACATTCTTTCAACTTCCCAAAGGCCTGAGCTATGGGTCACCCCAACAATTTTATCATCTGATCCAATCTATTAGAAGCATTCTCTAGATTGACATCTATTTGAGTCTACTTGGGATGATTACATTAGGAGCAAGGCATTCCCCTCAACAGAACCATTTTTCCTGCCATTCATACCATACGACGGAGTGGTGACTTGGCATAAGGAGGATGTCCCGATGGATTATACTATAATGAAGACTCAGCATGGACAACCCAGCCGACATTATCAGTTATAAATGACCCATTTGACACAACATAAAGCTTGGGACTTGTTATGGATGTACCAGTCGACATCAATGGGTGGCATGAGACTTATTGAGGATGCCTCAGTCGACATACAATATGTGACTTGGCACTTGTCGAAATTGACACTACAGGTTCATTCTACCGTTATCTCAATGACCCTCATCAAGTCTAGTAGGATGTAGACTTCTCTGGATCTTCATCAGGACCGATCGATGGTAGAAACTCTTGTAGCTTCGTCAGGTATTATGGAATGTAGGCTCTCATGAGGTAAATCAAAGATTGTCAGACCTTCATCAGCAGGTCTAGTCGACTAGGCATATTCTGAAAGGGTTATATATTGGATCTTCATCTGATCCGATTAACTGTAGCCTTAAGAACACTTGTCGTGCCCAATATATTGTGGCTCCATTAACCTTCACCAAGTCTGAAGAATGGCTCTAATTTATTAGAGTAGAATTTATCATCATTAACTCTCATTTTCTCTTTTCGACTAAAAACCTCAGACGACAAGAGACATTTTCACTCGTGAGTCACGTTGCATAGACAGTTGCTATCCTGTACGCAAGAGTAAATAAGAAGGTAGCATCCGACCAAATTTTACATGTGTATGAGATATGCCAAATCTACACTTGCTGATCATGAAGAAAGCATCCAGCCACGTATAATTCATAGTCTTGCACAAGTTGCCATAAAACTAGCCTACCATGAACGAGACTACAAGCTGGGCAAGAATGATTCGAGAAAGAGGGAGTCCCACCGAAACAGAGAGCGAAAATACATAGTCAATGGAGTTACAAGCAGTCTACCACTCGTGGAATGACGTCAACGCGCATACTGCCCAAAATGGTCCACACGACAAGAGCTCTAAGTGCAGCTGCCTCAATCAGTCGTGTGGAGACCCGCTAAGATAAGTATATATATTTGAAAGGCTTATCCACCTCATTCCTTTCCTCATTCTCCTTTGCATCATCGTCCTTTATCGATTCAGCCCACTGTTAGATGCTTGTCTAGCTGCTTTTAGTGTCGATTCTGCTCCAATCATTGTGGGATTGCTTTTGGTCGCTACCTTGGATGCTTCCATTGCAAAATAATCGATGTGGGACAATGGGATTTTTGTGCCAATTTTGCAATTGTCTTGTGGGCCTGTTTTGACCAGCGCCTGACCTTGTGGAACGTGTCGTGTTGTCTATGCTTGGACCGGTGAGATCTCTTGCACGTGGGCTGGAGTTGACGTTTTGTTGGGCTGGTTGGACGTGTGAATTGGGTTTTTGGAGATGTTTTGCCTTCATTTTGGGCCTTCTTGGCGCTAATATTGGGCTGGTTCCATTGGGTTGAGTGGATGAATGTGATGTGGGCAAGTTTTCGGTTATGTGCAGGTTTGGGTTGTTGTGGTTTCTGAAGTGGGATGTGTCTGGTCCGTGAACTGGCTTCAAGGAATATTTTACTTATGCTTGTGTTTTGAGCCGAATCTGAAATGCTTTGTTTTTGAACTGAGGTCCACTCGATAAAGCTCTATACGCAGATAAAGACGCATGGGACCCAACTTGATGTAAGATGATCGGGGACCATTCGACACCACAAGATGTTCTAGTTTTGGAAGACCATCCCATTTGTAACTGCTTGCGTGGTGAATGGATCGATCCCACGTGAAAGAGAGAGAAGCGCGAAAAAAAGCTATCATCCACTCACATCTGAATCTCATTTTTGTAGCATGAAATCAAAGCTAAGCCAGACTGTTTGCAACACCACGTAAATAATAAAATTTTTGTAAATCCAATTTAACAGAAGCACACTGCCCGGTCACTGGAAATATGATCTATATGACATTGCATGAACGCTGAGAAGACATTGAATGCTAGTCATTCTCTCGAGACGACTCTGATGGAATTCCATCTCCAAATCACATGAAAGGTCAAAAAGAGTGAAGACTCTCATTGATCCATGTTTAGATCATATAGAATGAAGAATGAATACCCTTGTGGATCTTCATCACAAATGAAGTGTGTAGACTCCAATGAACCTTCATAAGACGACAGGTATCTTTATTCTCCTTTACCTTGATTGTGGTTTCGAAAATTTGCAAGCAAAGCCATATGACAAAGATGAAGACCCGGACTACTCTTGTATGGAGTGTATGCTGAACTTTCATATGGTTCAATCGACTGGGAACATCTCTCTTGGCTCGTGTAGAGTCAACATATGACTTTCATTTGGCCTTGAAAAATTTTGAAGACTCACATGATCCATGGAGATTGTCCTGACCTTCATCTGATTTAGTCGACCGAGGACATTCCCCATGGACTTATGTCGAGTCAAGTCGTAGACATGGATTACACATGTCGTATGACTCATATCTTCCTGGACTCATCAAGTCCATGGACTCATGTCGAGTCAAGTTGTAGACATGAATTACACATGTCGTATGACTTATATCTTCCTGGATTCATCAAGTCCAGTCGACCGGGGACATCCCCCATGGACTCATGTCGAGTCAAGTTGTAGACATGAATTACACATGTCGTATGACTTATATCTTCCTGGATTCATCAAGTCCAGTCGACCGGGGACATCCCCCATGGACTCATGTCGAGTCAAGTTGTAGACATGAATTACACATGTCGTATGACTTATATCTTCCTGGATTCATCAAGTCCAGTCGACCGGGGACATCCCCCATGGACTCATGTCGAGTCAAGTTGTAGACATGAATTACACATGTCGTATGACTTATATCTTCCTGGACTCATCAAGTCCAGTCGACCGGGGACATCCTCCATGGACTCATGTCGAGTCAAGTTGTAGACATGGATTACGCATGTCAAGTGAATTATATCCTGAATCTTCATCTAGATCAGTCAACCGGGGACATCCCCCATGGACTCATGTCGAGTCAAGTTGTAGACATGGATTACACATGTCAGTGAATTATATCCTGAATCTTTATCTAGATCAGTCGACCGGGGACATTCCCCATGGACTCATGTCGAGTCAAGTTGAAGACGTATATTACCCATGTCGTATGACATATATTCTGACAGTCATCTGGTTCAGCTAACTGGGTACTTCCCTAATGGCTCTTATAGAGTCAAGTTCATGATCTTGACCTTCATCTAGCTCATTTGACTGGACACATCCATGATGGATCATGTAGATTCAAGTTCATAACTTGACATTCGTTCGGTTCAATCAATAGGTAGCATCGACGCTCAGGTACACCTACATCTAATGGCTCGACACGCACATCAAATACTCTCCAAGCCAAGGACTCATTGACTTAGAGAGTAGGGGACAAACTGTACGGGCCAAATTTGGTCCAAGGGTAACTTCGACCTTTTGCTTCGGGCCCACTACTGGATGCACCCCCTAACCAAACCCCAAAGGCGTAATACAGGCCCAGGCCCAATGATTTTCAACACATGTGACCAAAGGATCATCCAATGGCCAGTCCACTTAATGCTCGGTCTCATAAATAAGAACCAGCTGTTCCAGCCTACAAACGGGCAGAAACACTAAATGCTCCTCATGAAGTCGATCGTAACTGACTCCCAACAGACAAGTAATCAAAAAGCAGTAAATGCATATGCACCCGAAAAGGCATGTATATAAACGAAGAGTATCCAAGAGGAAGGGGGGAGGAATTCTCATAGCTCAACCATATTCTCTCCATAGCTCTCAATATTTCACATCAACCGCCCTCACGGCAGATCACGAGTATCAAGGTAATCTCTAGCCTTGCTCTTCCATTATTTTCAGCTCATATCCCTCACTGACTTGAGCGTCGGAGTGCCCCCGGCACCCACCACACCGGTGGGCAGAACTCCCGCTCATTCTACCTCTGTTTTGCAGGATCACTAGCGCCCCAAACTACAAATTCTCGATTGTGGACCTCGGGCGAAAACCAGCGTCTACATCCACAACAGAGGCTGAGTACATTGCTATAGCTGAGGCAGGAAAAGAAATGTTATGGTTAAAGCGGTTTCTCCAAGAGTTAGTGATCAAGCAAACAGATTACAAGATACGTTGTGACAGTCAGAGTGCTCTGGACTTGAGCAAAAACTCAATGTATCATTCCCAGACGAAACACATTGATATTCGCTATCACTGGATACTTGAAGTGATGAATCAACAACTACTGAGACTAATGAAGATCCATACAGATGAGAATCCAGCCGACATGTTAACAAATGTGGTTACTCGGGACAAGCTAGAGTTATGCAGAGACATAAACAGGATAGTTGTCAGATGACGATTGTTTTTCAGATGCAGCTGGATGGGGAGAATTGTAATGAATCCAGTAGCTTCCAATTGTCCAGCTGTCATTTAAAGGTATTTCTACCAACTGCAGGCCACCCTTGTAGACTAATGAAGATAGCTCCAAGCCAACTTTAGGTGCTAAGTTGAAAATAGGCTAACAAACAAAGTAAAACCATGAATCAATGAGTGAAAGGTGGGTGAACAGTAACCACACTTTGGCTATAAATTCAGCCTTCCAGTGAGCTTGTAATTCATCCCAAATAGTGTTAGAGAGTGTAGAGTGAGGTTTTGTAAAGTTTATACTTTGTAAACTTGTAATTCTATTCTTGATAGTAATAGAAATTAATTCGGTTTTTCCTCAAAACACTCAAGAGTGATCAGGTGAATCACAACAATTATTACAATAAACATATTCTCTGAATTCGAACCAAGATCTCAAGGTCGGATCCTGAGCCATATACCACCAAGCCATGTCCCTTGAGGACAACAATGGATGGATCTTTTTTGAAGCCAAAATATTATATTGTATTAGCTTATGCAATGTAGGAAGTTTAGTACTCATGGTGTCAAACATCGAAAATTATATTATGTGTCGGGTGTATATGTCATCTCTCTCATAACAGGCGGGCCCCACAACTGTACGGGGCCCGCCTGCTGTGAGAGATATGACATATACATCCGGCACATGATATACCACATCGTCAAACACACCCTAAGAGTACTAATTAAATTAAAGACTTTGTCTTAATTTGGTTATTTCATAGTTTCAATCGATTAGCATTAAAGTCCCCCAACACTAATCTTGTAGAAATAACTAAATAATAATCTTGTACAATAATAACTAGATAAAGTGAAAAGGAAAGTTACAGGAACCATCGAATTAAGTAATACTTTGACCAACAAACTTTGGAAGTCAAATTTCATTTTTGCATTTGTCTCGTGCATGAGATTTCAGCTTTGCCTTCATATAGTCTTTGTTACATGTGCGTTTAAGACCCCATTTGGCATGATCGATCCCCAAATTCAATGCCCATTATAATTCAAATATTAATAAATGTATGATATATATAATTGCATGCATTAATTATAATTATAATTTATTTAATAATTTCTTACATATTTTAAATATATGACTTCAAGAATGATATTTTAAATATCATACCCGAATATTTATCTGCTAAATTTTGTAACTAGTGGCGCGCGCAGTGGCTTCATTTGAACCAAAGTTTTTTTCAAGCCATCTATATATGACTTCAAGAGTCCCGGTGACTATTCTAACTACCAAAGTCTATGTTATATGATTTGATGAGAAGCTTAGATTGCAAAAATCTTACATAATCTATCTTAAAGCTCAAAAAATTAAAATTAAACCCCTTAATTATGACCATTTTCAAACATACATTCTTTTAAAATTTAATAAATAAAGAAATTTTACTCCTATTAATATTGTAGGTATTGTGTATGTTTGATCTTTTGATCCAGATTTTTAGACCATCTAACTTGTTCAAACTTCAAACCAAGGCCAAGTCAAGCTAATAGTTTTCCACACAAGTCATATTAATCAATGTACATAATTTGAACAAATTGATAGAAACCCTGACCCTATATAAGTACACAATAAATGCAGACATCAAATTAAATATCCCTTCAAGTTCATCAATCAAATGGAATTCATCAAAAGTACAAACACATTTTTGTTCGTGTTCATCATTTTGTTCACTTCATGTGAAATACAATTTGGTGCTGCTGCCTCAAGACCTTTGCATAATGAGAAACTATTGTTGCAGAAATATTTTAGGAACTTTTTTAACGAGTCCTTAAGGGCTCCTGTGCCCCCTATTGGTGGTTCTCCTTGCAGTAATATCCCTGGTGGTTCCGGTCATTGCCAAAATTTGAAGGTCATGCACTTTGCCGGCCGCCACATACTCCGACCACGGCCACCGCGCGCCTTCCTTTCCCGTTATTGATGCTCTCCCTAAGAATAATATATATTAACGAGCAAGATACTAATTCTTGATAATATCATCTTTCTTTTGAATCTCATTTTTTGTATATATTTTTTAATTTGGGAGCAACCTTGACATGTCGGCTGTCAACCCACGTTTATTTTGTTTATTGACTTTGAATAAGATAATTCAAGTCCAAAACTTATTATGGTATATGCTGTTTTGCTCTTGGCTTTGACGACGACATGTCGTTTCACTGCAACAGAAGAATTTGTTTGCTCTTCTTATAGTTCTGTTAGCAGCAAATCAGGTTTCTTCTAATTATACTTTCATCACGCACTAATAGATAATTAAGCTTCATGCATAATGAATACGACTCCAAAACTTACAGTTTCTTTAAATTTTGGAGATTAAAAGGTGTTTTGGACCACTAAAGTTTATGATTTTGACATTGTATTCCTCATATTTGACCAATCAATTTTACTAATTTTATATTATACCCTATTTAAGTATATATTTTCTGTATTATGACGACCAAAATCTTGTTTTGCCACTATGTGAACATTATATTTTAACCTAAAAAAATTAAACAGTATTAATTTGTAAAAGTTTCAATACGATGTGTTCCATCACAATTTTACCAGCAAAAATGAAATAATATATTCCAACCATCAATTTAGAAAAATGATAAATACTACCAAATGACATATAAATGAAAAAGAAAATTTTATTTCATCATGTACTTGTATATTTGTTCATCGAATTGAGCAATGATATATACACAAATATATATATATATATATATACACACACAATGACATAAAGAGAGAGAATATTTAACCCGTTATCCAAATTACAAGCAAAGCAAGCATTACCAACGATCCCATTATACAACACTTAAAAATTAACTACATACGACGTCGTTATTATTTGTAACATCTTCGATATTAGATTAATTGAACTGATCATCTCTAATATTTGTATAATCTATATAGTAACGAGCTGGCGAGCAGACTGGCACCATCGATCATAAGATAGCTGAAGATTTGGCCAATCTGAAGCTGTAATGGCAAAGTCTTGTACCCAATTTGTGAGTATCACTTCTTGATCCAATGCCGGTAAGCTGGAGACCACCTCGTTCATTGTTCTCTCTATTTCGAATTTCTCGTAGCTTGATAAAACAGGATATGCCAGCCCATTACGTGCATGGCAAAACAGCGGGATCCACTGTACTAGTATTTTGAACTTCACTTCCCTTGTAATCACTTCATCGTATTCTACCTTCAGCTCTCCAAATAATATACCTGCCATTAAGGAAAACAAAAAAAAAAATTTGATAGAAATAAAAAGGAAAAAAAAATTATATTATGGTTGATGAAGTTTCTCCTTAATTTGGATCCGCTCATTTTTTCCATATCTAAGATAGATGATGTGTGATATTCATTACCTGAAATCTTCACTATCAAGCCTTGGACTCGGGGGCTTGCAGTCAGAGACAGAGAAGCAAGACCTGGTGAGAAACTCCATTGTACAATAGCCTGTTCCACGGCACCATAAACCCTAAGCTTGTTGGTAATCCACAACAATTCCTGAGCCAACTTCTCCGCCATTACTTCTCCATGCTCCTCCGCAAAGCCGCCACCGAATGGTCCCGCATCCCTCTTCTTATTCGGCAACCGAAACCCGCCGGCGTCTACCCAGGACATGACCATGTTGAAGCATGAGCTGAGTCCCTTGACATATGGTACCACGTAAGAGCCAAAGGGTAGAGCCTTGACAGTGCGTACTGGCCAGCCGGAGTCGTCTTGGGACAGGGTGCTTTGCAGGGAACGGTATAGGAGGCTGGAAGTGCGGGCGAAGGCTGAAGATAAGGCAATTCGATTCACATCGAGAAGCTCGACGTGGTCGTGACGGGCATTCCCGTCCATTATTCTGTCGGCCATTGTCATTGCAAATTGGTATTTGCTTGACGTGGCTGGGATCTCGTTAAGAAGCGCCAAAATCTGCATTGAATATACATATCTATAAAATGTTACCTAATCACAATCACAATGACACTACTTTGGATTGGTGATGATATTGCTTCTTGTAGAGGATACCAATAATGAATTTAATAGATAACTCATGTAAACTAGTCTATTAGACAGGATTAAAAGCCCATACCAATACCGTAAGTGTTGGATGCTCCTATGATCATGGTTTTAAAATCGGACTCGATCAATAGGTTGAACTGATCGAATCGGAATCCGTTTCGATTGAACCCTTAAAACTAGGATGAACCGGAACGACGAGTTCTTTAAAAAAAATTAAAATTAAATATTAGTAAAATACTCTGAAGAGTATCCAAAATGTCTCTCATTAGAATATTAGAAAAATAAACATTCTGTTAATAGATTCATAAAAAAAAATGTAAAATTTCATCTTCCACCGGCTTACCATGTGAAAACACAAAAGCATCTCAAGGTTGCATTAAAATCATTACAAGTAGTAACTATTGAACAGGAAGCATATAATTAAGAAGACATAAATTGTTAGATGGATGGATGCAATCATTTTCTAGATTTTCAGGTTCAGGCATTTTAATAATAACCAATTTAACGCTAGTAAATACAAAAGACAGTTATATTGAATCAATATTTTAATTCAATAAGAATCCAAATTAATAAAGAGATTATTATATTTTTTCTAGACAAGGAAGAAAAAATAAACATAGGTCTGCCTCCGGTTAAGGGCGATATGAATATACTTCAACATTTATATATATATTATTTATTCATTCTACAAATTTTAAAACCAAAATACATTTTGTCACCTTCAGATTAACAAAATGATAAACGAGTAGTAAAATCAATAAACAGGCCGTTAAGGGACCTGAATATATTAAAATTTGAAAAGTAATTAGAAATTAATGTATTGTTTTTGGTAAACCAAGACTTGAGACTGGTATCACAATTAACCATCAAGAATGCGAAGTTAATAAGTCGTACGTTACTCTTATTATTTCCCAGGAAATTAAAATAAAAAATAGTTAGTTGAAAGAACAAGACAAATGTTCTGAATCTTATTTTTTACGTGGCTGAGTATTAAAATTTGCATGCAGAGACGTGTCATCCATTTGTTCAAACGTTGCCACCTGCTCAATTGCCCATCATCAATTAAATCTGCTACAACGATCCCCACTTATACATCGGAGATATATATAATTTAATATCTATTTTTTTTAGTTATTTTTTAATATTTTAAAATATTTATCAATAGATTATTAATTATTACGTTATATTATAGATTTTCTGCCCGTACAAAGCGCAGTGCATATTTGAATTGAATGCATATAATTTCATTAGGGTCCACAACCTTTAATATATTTACTAAAATCCTGTCAATACATATAATTTGGTGCCTATTGTTCATAAATCCAGGGGTCGTCGACAGCCTATACACAGGCCACCTCTAAATTTAGGTACCCAATCTAAGTATAATTTATATAATTGAATTTTGGTAAATAATTAATTTGTTAATGTGAAAGAGGAGTTTAGACACATAAAGCTTGCCCCTGAAAAAATATATGGACTAGTATACATATTTGAACTAACGAAATAATTGTGCACTCAAAAAGTAATTTGAAATCAAATAATTAAAATATGAACCAAGATAATTAGAAAAAGAAGTTGGCATATATGCAAGTGTACTTACATGGGTAAGTGATCTACCGAGGGCTTTAATTGAAGGTCCATCAACTTCTTCACAGAGAACCAAATCAAGTGAAGAAGTAGCAGAAGATGGCAAAGCCAAAGCTGATGAAGTAGAAGATGATGATGATGATAGTATTGAATCAAACGAACCGATAGAATAACAAGGCAAAGAGCTAATAGGGAAATGATCCATCAAAACCCTAAGAACCCAAACAGTAAGCCAAGTCATAAGCATGACCATGAACCTCAAATGATCAGTGGTCTTCCACTTCACTGAATCCTCAGCTTTAGAGGTTTGGGCGACTGAAACAAGTGTCTTTGCTGCCATGTTCACTGTGTACATGAATATACTGTTTAAGAGACCTGAAGGCTTATGGGTTTTGTAGCCATATTGAGCTATAGCTAATTCTCCTGCCATGGTTTTAGCTAATATCAAAAGCAAACCCTTAATTTGTTCAGAGGATTGGAGGAGGTGTGTGTTTTCTTTTTTGCTTTTTGGAATGAAACCTTCAAAAACTTCAATTCACATATGTATAAATAAGGTTGATGATGATTCCTTAATGGGGGGTTCAGGTTTTTGTTATTTTTGGCAAGCTTCCAAACCGCCACCCAAGTGACTCTTGTTATAATTACCTTTACCTCACTAGTGATCGCTATTCTTTTTGGCTTTGTCTTCCTTTCTTTACGTTGACCCAAAAGGCCAAAAGTCCACATTTTATGATTTTAAGATTAAGAGTAATGATATCAACAATAAATTACACGAAAACACAAAAATAAATGAATATAAATTCACTATAAAATAAAAAATAGAATTACATGATACTGTTGGCAAAGGAAAAAATGCCACCCGAAATCGCCCTAGAACGAAGGAATAAAGGACGAATGCAAGAAGGGCGATGAAAGGAAGAGCGATCAGATTAGAGCGAAAAGAACCCAGGACGATCGAAGCATTAAGACGAGAACACGTAATGCAGTTGATCCCACGACTACAGCAGTTAAGCAGTTTTCCCTCCACGATCAAGCAGTTGAGATGCACAACTCAACGGTTGAAGACACGATCCAGCAGCTGCAGGGAGATACTGGAACTGCCCAAACAGTTTTCGAGCTTCACTATAAAAGCTCAATCGTACAGAGAGAAAAAGCCCGATCAAATGAAGACTCAAACGAGCATATTTTTTATCTTTTAGTTTTTATAACTTTTAGGACTGTAATTTGTGTGCTTGCACCCCTTGGAGGCTTATTCACTTAATCAAACACTCATCGCTGGTACTTTGTCTCAGGAGGTTTGAACCTTACACGTTTCTCTTTTTTCTTCGCGCACAAAAATCGCGCAAACAGTTTTTGGCGACCACAGTGGGAGACTTGGTGTAAGGAGTGGAGATACCTCTGAAAAGAAACACTCAAACTGGCATAGGTACAGAGGAAGGAGGACTGGGGCAAACCAACCAGCCCCACGTTCCAACCGTGGTGGGTCATTTTGAGGGTCTGACAGAAGCTAGTCGATACGAACCGATGCGAGAATTCAACCCTAATGCATTTCATGCATTGTTCAGTGAATTCACACAGGATGTTGTTGAACAGGTTAGGCTGCAAAACGCTCATGTCATAGATAAATTTGTCTCGACTAGCAATTCACATTATGAAAATATGGCCACCAAACACTTAAGCTCGTTGAACGAATTAATGGCCAAATGTGTAAATGGGGGGACATCACCGCCATGGACTACACCTTCCTCTGCACCAAGTAGTCAGGAGGCTGGTCCAAGCAATTTTCCCCCACAAGGAATCACGGTCCCTACGACTTCCAGGGGAGGAACAAGTCTTGGAGACAATGGCCCATATGTAGGGCCAAATCTACACCATGGGCCAAATATGACACACACGATGTGGTGTTGCCCCAAGGCGTCCAGGTGTCTCAGGGACAGAATCATGATTATGTCTCACTTGTGAGAGGACCACAACCACCCCCATGGTGATGTCATTTAATGGCAATGACATGTTAAGGGAACAGGTGACCGACATTCTCCAAAATCAATTCGGTCTGGGAGTACAGCAAATTCGACCAAGATATCGGAAGCCATATCCCGATTGGATCGATGTGGCGTATCTGTGGCCTAGAAACTACAAAATACCAGATTTTTCCCTATTTACGGGGTCTGGGAAGTTTCTACCATGAAACACATAGGGCGATTTACCCTTCAGTGTGGAGAGGTCACAGATTTCCATAAGTTAAGGTTATTTCACGGCTCACTGTCAGGATTAACGTTCTCCTGGTACGTTAGTCTTCCGGCAAACTCAGTAGAAAATTGGCAACAAATTGTTCCATACGCAATTCTACAAGGCCGAATCCGAAGTGGCTTTGGCCGACCTGGAAAACATGAGACAATTGCCAGGAGAGTGAGCAGAAACTTTCTTACAAAGGTTTAAAGTAGTTAGAGGTCGATGCTACGTGCCTTTACCGGAAAAAGAGTTCGTGAGAATCGCTCAAAGTTGCCTCAATTTTGACTTGAAAAAGAATAAAGTAAAGAACGAGTTTCCGATAAGGATTCCTCCACGTCAGAAACTGAAAAGACTTTAAAACTGTCCGACGAAGCGGAACGCGTATGGAAGAAAGGAAGAGACCATCCTTGAACGAGGCCAAGCTGACGGGTGACGAAGTTGGGAGAATACACCTCCACTCCAGCCTTGCGATTGGCCCCAGTCAGAATGTCATGAATCAGGTCGCGGCTGCATAAAAACCTACGCCATGTGCGAAGACCTGACTCATCCTCTTCCGAGAGAGTAAGATCATGAACGAATGACAGGCTGTTCCCCACTGAGAAAGGGAAAAAAGAGGAAACCCGAGGAAGAGTATAGAAATATTCAAAAGCAGTGCGAGGGAGGAAAGAGGATGGCTGAAGCTCGGTAAAAATAAGACCGGCACAAGGATAAGGATGATTCGAATCAATGGCGCCGAAAACAGGGAAATAAGCTCTCAACCAAAGCTGAACGAGCCACAGAGGACCAGAGGCAATGGGCGAAGCCCCCGACCGAAGTTGTTTTTGGAGCACGGCCAAGCCCCGATAAATAGCAGCTAGCAAGAATGATGCCAGGTCTAAACGACGACCATTGGCAAGGTCTAAAGAGAAGGGAAGGTAGCCCACCACAAGCTTTTGACTAGGCGCACAAATGATGTATTTGCACAGCCAATAATGAAGGAAGACCGTTCACTCCAACATCGAAACATGACCAGCCGATTTCGAAAACGTGCGAAGAAAAGAAGAGTATGATGAAAATGACGAAGGGTCCATTGAAGGAGGAGGGAAACAGAAAGTTGTGCAAGCCGAGATGGGTGCACCCAGAGGGGCTAGCCCGGTGAGAGCACTGATGTCACAAAGAGTGACAGAAAAAAGACCAACAAGGAAAATGAATACATGGTACTCAGAAGACCAAAAGAGCAAGGAAATAAGAAACAAGCTGCGGTCAAATGAGGGCAAAGCCAACGAAAGTTCGATGAAGGAAAGGAAACCATTCTTATCTAGAAAAGCACGAGTATCCGCATGCAATAGCATACATTGGAACCAAGACTCGAACGCAGCGTCATGTTTGGGCCACGTGCGAATCGGGTTAGATTGAGCCAAATGAGAAATATTAATTGGCTCCGAAAACAGGAGACCATAAGAGGAAGGAAATTGTTGAGCCAGCGGGGCTGTGGCAATGATATGGTCTTCAGTAAAAATAGAACCAAGCGCACACTGGCCGTAATTCTCGTCAAGAGTATGAACACCGAAAGTGCCCACGGAAGAGTCGTCCAGTGCCATCTTATAATCAGCAAAAGTGGAGGAACTGGTTTTGGGAGCAGAGGAAGAAGACGCCATTGATACCAGGAGATCGAGAATAAGAAAGAGTTTTACAATGGGGGCGAAAGTAAAGAAAGAACCAAAGTGGGCTAAACCCTTATAGAAACAGGCGAAAGGCTCAGTCTAGGACATGTGTCGCAACCCGAAGTGTCGAGGGATGGAAATGGCAGGAAAACGAAAAGAATGAAGGATCGCCCCAAACATGTGTTAGAATACAATTCGCTGCAAAAGTAACGTGTGACGAAAGGAGACACAGAAGTGACGTAAAAAACGGCTCTTAAATGGGCCCCATGATGAAACATGTTAGGAAGAGTCACACATTTATTATAGAAGTGATGGGTTCACATGAGACTATAACAGACGAACCAACCAATTGCAGGGGCTAGAATTTCTCCATCGGGCCTGTCACACTCTCAGTATCGGCCATTAAATTGGCCAAACCCCAATATCGGCCTTCAATAGGTCGACCAAACCTCGGTATTTAGGCATCGGCCTTCACTAGATCGGCCAAGTACAGGTGTAAGCATAAGCGTCCCCCAGGAAACATAGTCCAGGCTATCACCACTATTGATGCGCGTGACATAAGAAAAGCAGAGTTGATGTGACAATACCACCAGACTGCATGTCACTTTCGACAAAGTCAGGCTTAAGGCAGAGAGCCCATCAATCGGTCAGGTAACACATGAAAAGCAGTGAAAATGAGAGCAGTATCATGCCTTGAGAGTATTTAAAAGAATGGGAGTTGAAGAAATAACTTATAAGAAAAACTTCTCCCAACAGCCAGGCCAATGGCCAACCCTACGCCTCAGTTTGGTTTTCCCTAATCAAGAAAATGTTTTGGCTAACGAATAAAAGGGGAAAGAACAGAAGGAGCAGAACAGAGCCGGAAAATGAGAAGATCTGCATGAAACAAAGGCCATCAAAAGCGAAAGCTAATGAGGTGTGAAATGGAATGTAAAAAGGTTAGCTAACGGCCATCCACACGGTATGAAGTGTGAAATGGAATTTAACGGTGTGGATGGGCTATATCCGTTAGCGACGGCTGACCAGGGTCCTTGGTGGGGAAGGTACTACATTCACTGGTTGTGGACGGGTGACGCCCGTTGACAACGGCGGACCGTATTCCTCTGTGCGGAGGGTGTCGCACTCCTCGGCTTCACAGGTTCTCTGGACTGAGTTACCGGTCGAGGGACTAGTTCGAGGGCGAAAATCCCCGGCTTCACAAATTCTCTGGACTGGGGATCGCCCGGGTGACTAGATCGGTTGGCGTGGTGGTCTTCCCTGCACGAGGAAAGAACGAACCTGGATGAAAAGTCGAAAAATCCACATCGATTTTCACTTCTAGTACAATCAATGTGAATTTGGGGGACATTTGTTGGCTAAAGAAAAAATGCCACCCTTGAGCGAAATCGCCCTAGAACGAAGAAATAAAGGACGAAGGCAAGAAGGCGATGAAATGAAGAGCGATTAGATTAGAGCGAAAAGAACCCAGGACGACCGAAGCATTAAGACGAGAACAAGTAATGCAGTTGATCCCACGACTACAGCAGTTAAGCAATTTTCCCTCCACGATCAAGCAATTGAGACGCACAGCTCAACGGTTGAAGACACGATCCAGCAGCTGCAGGGAGATACTGGAACTGCCCAAGCAGTTAGCGAGCTTCACTATAAAAGCTCACTCTTACAGAGAGAAAAAGTCCGATCAAATGAAGAATCAAACAAGCATATTTTTTATCTTTTAGTTTTTATAACTTTTGGGACTGTAATTTGTGTGCTTGCGCCCTTTTGAGACTTATTCACTTAATCAAACACCTCTCACTGGGACTTTGTCTCAGGAGGTTTGAACCTTACACGTTTCTTTTTTTTCTTCGCGCACAAAAATCGCGCAAATAGATACAAATTATTTTTATTTTTATTTTTATTTTTAGTTATATGTAATTTGATGTGCATGTTCATTTATCATTTTTCTACGATTGAAATCACCTATAGCTACTAATAATATTTGATGTAGTAATATATGTATGAAAGGATGGTAAAAACTAATCATAAAGTTTCGATATAGTATATGTATTTTATAATTAATTTTTGTCACCATTTTATTACTCATTTATACATATATCATTTTTCATAATATTTAGTGAATCTTATATAAACTAAGCTGAGTTTCTAACATATTTATTGTTGATAGTTCTGTGTTTATATTTTTATTTATTAACCACCCATCACTCACTCAAATTTTATTCAATCAAAATCATAAATATGAATTAGATAAAAATAATAATTTAATTTAACTCTTTTGAGATTTTAAACATAATTTACGGTTATGTCAGGTGTATATATTATTGGCTATATGTATTATTAATATTTTCTAAATATTTTATTAACAAAATCACCAACTTTATTTATATTAAAACTTAAATTTGATAAGTCCTAGCCCATAAATTCATAGTTGAAACCATGTTCAATTTAGAAATAATACACAATTTACGTTAGACTAGCTATAAGTCCACTTTTGATAATATAATGGATTAAATATTTTATTATTGTTATTTTAAATATATGTTGTTTACGGCTGATTTTGGTCTCAGGGTAATATGGGAATATCACCTTCGAGGTAATCCTCCTTCAACGGTGAATTTGTTTGGTTATGGGGGACCAAAAGCAAATTTAGCGAGAGACGGGAAAACACACCAATCGACAAAGAGATTTAACGTGGTTCGGTGGACTTTGGATCCGACATACGTCCACGGACAAGAACAGAGTGGTACTTTTTATTACTCAAATACGCTTCTCGGGTCTCTTCTTTGCTTTTACAAATCAGAACTTGATGATTCTGATCACTAACTTTTTGTGATGATTTTTCAGATGCCTTTTACGCATGCTCTACCCTCCTATTTATAATAATACAGAAATCAGACTCCCATTTGCATAAGAAATCCTATTTGAACTCAATCTTCTCTTCTTGTAAGGATTCCTGATCTAGTACTGCCTTCTCTTTCCTTATCCCTTCTTGGATTCTGACTTCTTCTCCTTGTGAGAGTAGGATAATTTGTTTATCTTATCCGCAAGAATGGAGTGTCGTCATCTTGAACACGACTCGCTGTCTGGTCGGTCTTCATGAGGTCGGTCATGACAATCTTTTATGCTGAGAATGTTTCCGCCGACCTCTATATTGTCATCCGAACCAAAGTGGTCGGTCTTCACATGTTGTGGTCGGGTCGGCTACATGACCTCAACCAGTCAAGGAATTACCTTTTTGTCCTCGTCGTACTGTCTTAAATGTTGTAGTGCCTGAAAACACCATCAACATCTGTCCCCTAGTTCTCGGTTCCAACAAGTGTGCTAGTTGGTGCCGGGAACTATATAATAGTTTTGCTCCATTGGAGGTCGGTCCGGGGTGAGAAATGCTTTGTTGCTTCTTTTCAAGCGCTTTGTCTCGAGACACGCAACAGTGACGTCCGCTTAAATGCCCATCAAATCAACTTTAGGGTTTCTTCTAAGTTCGACACTTGTCAAACATCCGCCGGGTTCCCGCCAAAAAGGGAACGAATCGACCGTGGAGAGGAGCCTTCACAGTGGGATGATTTCAGCCGTCCGTTTAAACTTGGGAATCTTCTTTTGTAGTTGACACATGGCATTCATCCGGTTTCTTTCTTCAGATCCGACGGTCATGAGCGTCCCGGTC